>BQNB010014582.1:0-28637 GCA_026074375.1 Tanacetum coccineum
TTAAATTCTAGTAATGTATTTACAAATGTTGATAAAATATTTCCATATATAATAACTATATTATTATTTAAAAAATATAAAAAAGCCCGAGTTTGGGTCGGCTAAGCTCGATCAGGCCCTGTCCGGTCCGTTAAGGCCGAAACAGGCCTAATATTTTGGTTAGGGCTCGGATTTTTTATGCACGAACTTTTGTAAACTATAAAAGCTCGAGCTTTTTTTGGCCCGGTCCAAGCCTAGCTCGGCCGGGCTTTGTTTACCTCTAGATCGGTATGTTTGGCGCAATAAGTCGGGGCTGGAGTTGAGGCTGAAGCTAGGGTTGGGGCTGGGGCTGGAGCTTATATTATAAAGCCGAAAGTTGATGCTTATATTTTTGTAAAGTTGTTTGGCAAATTAGTAGGAGCTGAAGCTTATTAATATAAAATCTCATAAAAATACATCAAATTAAATTCACATATATTTTCAGCTTTTACGTGATAATCCATTATATTTTGAAGGGTGTTTAAGTAATTTGACTTGCTATAAGCCTCATAAGCCCCTTTCTATGGGCTTGGGCTTATAGAGGGTCGTCGCTTATAAAAGATTTCATAAGCGTGACAAACGAGACTTATTTTATAAGCCGGCTTATTTTAAAAGCGCATACCTTGAAAACATGTTTCATGTATAATAAACATAATAACTGAATACAAACTTTATACTAAGTGATAACATGCATTATGATTAACCTATAGTTTTAGCTTGTGTTTTGTTATAATAATTTGATTTTATTGGTCATTTAGTTTTTCCTTACTCTTTTGTTCACTCATTTTTAGTGGTAGATACATTAGAACACCGAATTTGAACACCCATCTGAGCGTATCTTTTTGTTTTGTTTACATCCCACTAAAAAATTATTACACCCAAATCGCTTTAGCCCACGTCTATTGTGTTATATGTTAAAATCAGTGTTAGTTATCTAGATGATTACACGTTGCTAAGTAAATTTGTATATACAGTTTTGGGATGATTGAGACTCTTGAAACGATTTATTTATGAAGAAATGGGGAATAAAGAATGATTATTACCCAAAGTCTTGGAATATGTATTAATACTCCATGTATATTAATTCTTCTACATCGGGTCATCTATCTTTATGTTTAAAGTCAAGATTAATGTTATGTGTGACAACTGACATTTTCAGGTTAACATTTAACTATTAACTTGAACGTTTTACTTTGAACACGTGAATACTTGATTTTATGTATAACCGTTAGGTTATCCCTCGCATAACGAGAAACATCCTTGAACACATCCCATCACTAGACTAAGTTTAGTCTATGTTTAGCAAGTACATTATTATTCTCATGAGCATGATTTACAAGTCATTTGCATACGGTTTTACAAACTTTACGTAAGTCCTTCCAAACGTGCACTATATTACATGCATGCATGCACAACATACTCCATACCCTCACCACCTTTGAGGTATTATATCTACTAGTATTATACACTAAAAACAGAATTTCCCTCCCCCTTAAACCCTCTAGAAGTTGGCTCACATAAAAGGGTAAGCAAACATGTGCATTTTGGCTTGAAAATTCCTTATGCTAACACAACTTTCTCGTAAGCATGCAAAGACTTCTTCATCCTTTCCCTTTTATTTTGGAACAACACAATGGCACACCACAATACCCCAAACACTTTGATTTCTTATTTTATACCATAACATGTGACACTAAGAGCTCCCTTTACCTTACCCTAAGTTTATCTATAAAAGCAAGACTCTTGTGACTAGTTTTATTTCACCACATTCAAACACAAAAATACTCCCTTTTCTCTCTTATAATTAGGCAGAAAACACATACTCCCTCCGTCCCATAATTATTGTCCCCCGACAAAAAACACACAGTTTAATAAAAGTGCATTTATTACTGCTTTCTCTCTCTTACTTTTTGACAGAATGACAGTTTTACCCTTAGCTAATTAATTAAAGTCTTCTTTAAAGTTCGTAATAATAATTTCAAACAAGGGTAATATAGTAAACTTGATCAAACTTCCCTATCTATTTTTAGTAGTGGACAATTAAATTGGGACGTCCCAAAAAGGAAACATGGACAATAAAAATGGGACGGAGGGAGTATTAAGATACTTTTAACTATTTTAAAGGACCCTTTTGGCAAATCTCTTTTCACTATAATGTACTATAATTTCTTAGGAAGATTTCTGCTCAAATTTATAAGTTATATAAATTTTTAGCATTTTCAAAAAAAAAATTACAAGAGTGGTTGTCCAGCAGCTCTAACTGTTGGCCTAAGCGTCTTGCAACCATTATTTGAGTATCTTAAACTTTAAATCCTGAAGAGTGTCTATGCAATTTGGAAAGGTAAGACATAGAACTAAGTGTGAGCGTTCATTTCTAGAGTTTTCGTAAAGAAACGAGTAAGTTATGGTCGTTTGAAGTCAAGTAAAAATCTTAATAGCCTACTATATTTTCTGCCTTGGTATAAATTGAATTGTTTACTTTTTCTAAGTGTTTTTCACAAGTAAAGCTTTATAAAACTTCACTACAAGTTTATATGGGAGATAAAACTTTATAAAACTCACATGCATATAGAACATATCGTATTATACCTAAGGCGTCTTATTGATTTAGGTCGCGGTTAGGACACGTTGTTTCATTGATCTTGCGTATTATTTTTGTTGTTACTACTTTGTTGAGGTGAGTTTCATAGCCCTACGTTTACTTGTTTAATACTCGTTTTGAATTAATTTAGGGTGAGAATACATTGCTCGTTTTAACTTATGAACACAAGTAATTTAAACTTTTATGGATTGCCTAAATACACGTTAACCCACTATGGCCCCCACTATCATGAACCATTTATTACATAGTAGGCACGAATGTTGAGAATAGATATATTGGGGTTGACACTCCCATCCGGGTTTGTAGCGCTTACTTGATTACCATATCAAACGGACGCATTTCATTTGGGGAATTCTAGGTTTTCTTAGGTTAGACACCTACCGGGGCAACAACTTGTAATAACGTAAACGTCGGTTAAGGCTTTAATGTCATGAGCCTAGTGCAATAGTAATACTTTTTGCGATATTAAATTTGTTATAATAGTCACATCCGAAAATCTTGTGGTCCACATTGTTATTAAATTAAACTAATGATCTCACCAACTTTAGGTTGACGTTTTAACATGTATTTCTTAGGTCAATAACTTGCATTGTTTTGGCTAGCACTTTGGAGTTTCATGCTAGAGTCACCCGTTGACGGTTTCATTACATTAAATATTACTACATGAATTTTAAATATTTGATTGTATTTCAATACTATCTTTTATTTTGATGTGAAACTCGTGAACTTGTCTTGTTATAACTTTATTTATAAAAATCAAACGTGTATTTTTATTGACTCGTATAGAGGCCGTTCTTTATATCTTGTATCTTTGTGCTATGAAGTTATACCCCGGTTACCTTCCGCTGTAAATATTTTAGGGGTGTGACAAATTGGTATCTAGGGCCAAGGTTATAGAGAACTAGGTTGCATTAGTAGGCCTAAACTATAACCATTGCATCATAAACATTCCGTGCGCATAATCACTATACGTTTACACTTGCTTTATATAGGGTTGTTTCATATAAATATTGAACTTGTCACAGAGAAATCTCGATCCCCTACATTATCATACTATCTAAATCAGAGGACGAGGACACTGACTCGTCTGCAACTGTACCCGTACCTCCCTCACCCGATTACACACCAATGTCTGACACCGAATTTGAACACTCGCCCTATACTTTCGGAACACATACGTCGCCTCGTAACCCACCGTCTAGAAACATGTTGTTTGATTAGAACACGACTTTAACCTTCCACCTCGTAACATACTGCCTTGGAACACTTACTTCTTGAACACGACTTTATAACGTCTCATTCTTCTTTACTCCTTGTGATTTTGAAGAAACATGCCGCCAAGAAGACAACCTCTTAGTTCGAAAGCTATCGAACGACTCATGGCCCAACGTGTGGCTAAAATGCATCATCGCTTATAATGCCCGTATGAATCGTTGCCCTGATAGAAGTTTTGTGTCAACTGCTTTTAGTACGCTTATTAATATCGTACCAACTGCCCTAGATATTAAGTATACCATTGATTTAGCCTATGGAAAGTTAATAGGAGCCGATACCATAATTCGAGGGTGTACCTTAAATTTACTAAACCACCCACTGAACATAGACTTAATGCCTGTAGAACTTGAAATTTTGACGTCATCATAGATTGGTTGTCGAAGTACCACGCAATATTAGTATGCGACGAGAAGCTTGTTTGTATCCCTTACGGTAACAAAATCCTAACGATTCAAGGTGATAGAAGCGAGTCTAGGTTATACATCATATCTTGAATCAATATATAGAAGTATTTATAGAAAGGATGCCACGTGTTTTTGGCACACGTAACGGAGAAAAAGTCTGAGGAGAAGCAACTTGAAGATGTACTTGTTGCGCGGGATTTTTAGGAAGTCTTTCTTGAAGACTTGCTCGGACTCCTACCGAGTAGACAAGTGGAATTTCAAATTGACTTGGTGCTTGGAGTTGCACCAGTGGCATGATCACCATATAGGTTAGGCCCTTCGGAGATGCAAGAGTTATCTAGTCAATTACAAGAACTCTCGAATAAAGGATTTATCAGACCAAGTTCCTCGTCGTGGGGAGCTTCGGTCTTGTTTGTTAATGGACCAAATCTTACATGACCAATTGTCATTAAGTTTGATCTGATCATAATAATGCAATAATTTTATTGGTTAATAGCGACGTTATAAAATAAAACTTTTACGGTCGTGGTCCTGCCAACGAGGCGAGTGTGCATTGCCTGTTGCAATTTTTATTTGGTCATCTTTTATAAAATTAGCATATGAGAATTACTAGGTTGTCCCTCAACTTTGGTATCATACATAGTATATCCTTCTATGACATATGACACAACAAACTATTCATTTTGTTTCAAAGAAATAACACAACTATATAATAAACGTCTCACACGGTTATAACGTTATACTTAAGTTTTTATAACACTAAAAAGAAAGTGGTAACGTTATTGTTATAGCTTCAGTTATTTTACTTTTAGCAATTTTGTGTTATTGGATTTGTGATTTTATGTTGCCATTATTGAGTACTTTTTTTACACTCACAACAAAGAAATTGATATTATTGAGTTATGTTAAAAAAGACGATTACATGTGCTACTAGTTTGTATTGTCTCAAAGTAATATCATAAGAGTTTGTCTTTACTAATTATATAAAGAGAGAAATGTAAAATTAGTAACTTAGAAGTTTATATACTTTTTTCCTCGTAGGTGCTTATAAGTTAGAAGTTTGAACCAATAAACAATATTGGTCCATTTCATACATGAATAACTTTAGATTTTACAACTATAACTATTTGTTGTTATAAATTTCTGACATTATACAAGGTACAGACTTAGTATATTTTATTGAAATTTTGTTTGTATTATCAATAATTCTAACTCCCCCAAAAATCGGATTTTTGTTTGTATCGTATGTATAAAAAATGTATAAAAGCATTTATTGAAACTAAATAAGAAACATGGAAACAATTAGTCTAATCGTTCATTTTTTTACAACATTTTTTTTCTAGCTTTTTCTTTGAAATGTTATATATATAACTTAAATAATAAGTATATATAGTATTATTAAATATGATTAATAAACTTTTTGATGATAGTTTAAGATAAATTTTCTAAAAAACACTCAAACTTTTTATAAGTGAGAAAAGTGAGAAAACTTTAAAATATTTTAAGTAAATTTTGGGTACTAAACACATATTTACTTTTAGTTTTTGTAATGTTTAAGTAGAATTATTTTCTCTTTATATTTAGTATGTATATGTAGTATGTATATGTATATATAGTATAGGGACCAAGTTAACACTTTATGATAATTATAGGGGTCATCAAACATTATTTACTTGTAATGATCTTCTTGTTCTTTTTCTCTTCGATACCTATTTATGACTCCACTTGTTCAAAAGCTATTTTCCAAACACAGTTTAATCACCATTTCTTTCGCCTGTTATTAGGTACTAGCACTTCCTTATTTTCTTTCTATTGTCCTTAAATGCATTTTATAGATGTAGTTGATGAAGTAAATTTTTACTGGTTATTTACTGTGCTCATCATTCATTTGGAAAAAAAAGAGTTAATTAGTTACACTTAACGTAAAGGTTGATAATACTAGTAAAGCGATATGAAATTTACAAATAATGCATAATGACTTGAATAATTGCTGTTCTTTTTCCCTAGCTGGTCAAATAATTCTTAACATGTCTTAACCAAGCTAATTCTTTTTGTGAATTTTGATTCTTGTTCATCATATGAATATTCATTTCGTCTTATGGTGCCTTTTCTTTCATTTGTAGGTTAGCGGAACTAAAAAAAGATTTGTCGAGAACTAGTAACGCTGCTAGAAACATATCTCCTGGCGAAGGTATGTCCTTCGTAAGCTAGAGTACACTTTCTTGTAGGCGATCAACTGAATGGACAGATTGGATACATCTGGCTTTGTGAGTAGTGGAGGTAGTTTGTTGGAACATTTTCCTGCTCTCTTCATTTTGGTTTATAGATGCTTGTAAGCGTAACCATTTGCCACTACTTAATTAACCAACCTTCTTTCACAAACATGGTATACAATAAGTCTAAGTTCGATCTTAATAATAACCCTGCTGCCTTTCCTTGTAATAATGAGTTAAATAAGAATGATCACAATGATGACACTACCCTACGCTTGGAATGCTACGGTTATAGTGGAAGTGATATTAGCCGCGCAAACTCTAGACAAGAAAATAGTAAGAGTGCACGAGGCGATGGATCCAGGTTGGTCCTTGGATTAGGGCCGACACCAAGTAGTTATTCTAATGAGATTGATTCTGTTCTAACTCTTAGTCTTTCTCCTCATTCTAGTACTTCAAAAAGTGAGATAAATCGTTTTTCTAATAATCAAAGTGTATCTATGGAAGTTAATAATAGATTTGGAATTCATGTTCACGATGAGGGCTCTACATCGGCAAAGAGATCAGGTGGATATATGCCGTCCCTTATTCTAGCTCCACGAATAAGTACTACAACAAGAACCATACAGCAAAAGCGTAAAGTTTTTATACCCCAGTCATCGGTGGTCACAGATTTCTCGACAGGAACAATTTCAGATAACCAAACAAACACCAAAAAGTGTAAGTTTACAGGGTGTAGTAAATCTGCTAGAGGTAAAACCGAATTATGCATCAAGCATGGTGGGGAAAAAGGTCATCTTCTTATGTGTGGTGAGGCTGCAGTCGTAGTAGCTGGGGGGACAGGTGAGTTTATGCATTTCTCATGAGAGGCGGCAGGCGTGTCGTTTCAAGGGTTGTACTAAAGGATCTCAAGGAAGCACAATGTTTTGTAAAGCTCATGGTGGCGGTAAACGTTGTATATTTACCGGTTGCACGAAAGGAGCTGAAGGTACTACTCCACTATGTAAAGCCCACGGAGGAGGAAAGCGATGCTTACACGAGGGAGGCGGGATTTGCCCAAAAAGTGTACATGGTGGTACTGATTATTGTGTGGCTCATGGTGGTGGAAAGAGATGTGTGGTATTAGGTTGCACCAAGAGCGCTCGTGGGAGAACTAATTGTTGTGTGAAACATGGTGGAGGTAAAAGATGCAAATTCGACAATTGTACAAAAAGTGCACAAGGTAGTACGGATTTTTGTAAGGCGCATGGTGGTGGAAAGCGGTGTGTTTGGGGTGGAGAAGGTAAATGTGAGAAGTTTGCAAGAGGCAAGGGTAGTTTATGTGATGCACATGGTAAAGCTTAAGAAATATTACCCCGTATTCTTGGCATCACGCCAGGACTCTTCCACGGGCTTGTATCATGTCACGGTCCTGGTTCATCAGACAACAACTCGTTGTCATGTGCCAGTGTGGTCTCTAATTCCACTAACTGGATAGAAAAGCCAGCTAAAAGGCGACAACTCATCCCACCTCAGGTACTTGTTCCTTCATCAATGAAGTCTTCCTCAATTTCATTTACCAAGCAATTAAGTTCGGGAACTGAAAAGCATGATGGTCGGAAGAGAATGGAACTCGTAGTTCCTGAAGGCCGAGTCCATGGCGGCGGCCTTCTATCATTGCTCAGCGGAAACATGAGGGAAACAGTTATTGATGGTATCTGATTAAAGTTTCAAGACTTCCCATTGTACCAACCATTTTAATTTCTCGAAGATTGATTGTTGCATGTTATTGTATATATTGTTTGCCCCCACATTGAAATAAGGCAAAACCATATTCTGATTTATTCACATGCTTTTGCACTTGTAAACATCTGAAATCAATGGACGGTGTGATTGGGCTGGGATCCATGAAAATGGTTTCAAGCTCAGGAAAGTCCCCCGGGCTCATTATCGAAGAGATGCGGACCTCGAAACAGGCTAAGCTTTCAAGCATTTAAATCCGGTTAAGCAATAAATGGTTTAATGGGCTAACCATGTGTGGAGCCTCGTGGATTCTATAGCCTTAAGTGTCTTAGCCGAATAAAGACATTCACATTGTGTGTATGACTAACTAAACGGGGCTCTTATTATCCGTTGGTCTTCAGTTGTCCAAAATTTGTGTAATATTTTTGGTCCTGGACAATGGACATATTTGATTATACTCAAAACACAAAAGAAACGACGTCGTTTCTTTTGTGTGCTACAGTTGCCGGCCATTTGGGCTCCCAATTTGGGCCGGCCCATTTACTTTTTTTTTTTTTTTTTTTTTTAAATTAGGTAATATAAAAAATTCCTCGAGCCAAAATAAGATTTTTTTTTTTAAAGTACTGACTTATTCAGATAAAAAAAATACCCGCGACGTGAGGCCCAACGCATAAGCCCATATAAAAAAAACAAACTATTAAACATGAGACCGAACAATAAACCCAATATAAAAAAAATTGCTCGGCACAAAATAAGAAAAAAATTACAAAAGTACTGATTTAATCAGATAAAAAAATACTCGCGCCATGAGGCCCAACACATAAGTTTTTTTTAAAGCAGGCAATATAAAAAAATTTGCTCGGCACAAAATATAATTTTTTTTTACAAAAATACTGATTTATTCAGATAAAAAAATACCCGCGACATGAGGCCCAATACATAAGCCCATATAAAAAAACAAACTATTAAACATGAGACCGAAAAAATAAACTCAATATAAAAAAAATTGCTCGGCACAAAATAGAAAAAAATTAAAAATACTTCGCCTCAAATAAATAAATTATCTTATATTCAAAGCTCGTTTAAAACGACGACGTTTATGTCGTCTTGCTACAGTAGCCGGCCCTTTGGGCTCTCAATTTGGGCCGGCCCATTTAGTTTTTTTTAAGTAAGCAATATAAAAAAAATTGCTCGGCACAAAATAGAAAAAAAATTACAAAAATAATGATTTATTCAGATAAAAAAATACCCGCGACATGACGTCCAACAAATAAGCCCATATAAAAAAAATAAACTATTAAACATGAGACCGAAAAAATAAACCCAATATAAAAAAATTTTGCTGGGCACAAAATAGGAAAAAAATTACAAAAGTACTGATTTAATCAGATCAAAAAATACCCGCGACATCATAAGTTTTTTTTTTAAGTAGGCAATATAAAAAAAATTGCTCGGCACAGAATAAGAATTTTTTTTACAAAAGTATTGATTTATTCAGATAAAAAAATATCCGCGAAATGAGGCCTAACACATAAGCCCATATAAAAAAAATAAACTATTAAACATGAGACCGAAAAAATAAACCCAATATAAAAAAAATTGCTCGGCACAAAATAGGAAAAAATTTACAAAAGTACTGATTTAATCAGATAAAAAACACCCGCGACATGAGGCCCAACACATAAGTCCATATAAAAAAAACTATTAAACATGAGGCTCAGCCACAACGCGCGGGCTATTTTGCTTGATAAAAAAACCAGAAAAAAAAACCTAAAAAAAACTAATTGTCGACACCAATTAAAAAAAAACCCCTGCCCCACACCAACGAAAACATATCCGTCCCGCAGCAACGCGCGGGTACTTTTGCTTGTTCAAAATCCAAATCTAATCCCATCTAGAAACCAAACAGGACCTAAGACTCACCGGCTACATGGAGGTATTAGTGGGTCGTGGCCCACCCAGCAGAAAAAACTTAATATTATATATTAGTTAGCCCATTAAATATAAAGATTAATCCTAGTGAGACTTACTTTTATGCTTATCGAAAGACAAAAATTAACGACTGTTGTTGGTTTGTGTTACATCTCGGCTTACACATAAATAAAATCATGTGATAATACGGTTGTGGTGATGACCATGCCATGAAAGAAAAGAGAAAAAAAATTGTGTGTGAGTGAGTATATCGTGAGGTATATTTATTTTTACGCGAGTTGTTTTTTAAATGATGAAGTTGTTGGTCACTTGGTCTTATTACAAGTTGTTTCTCTTTTCTCTTTTCTTATATCTCGTTACAATACAAACATTAGAGATTCAAAGTTCTTTGATCTAACCGCGACACATTATCAAACGAGTCAAATGAGTCCCCATTGCTATACATTTATTAGATATTCAAGTGAGTCGTGTCGCCTGTTACGATACACTGATAAGATATTGTAAGTTTTTTAATCCAACCTCCGCGTAGTTATTAATTGAGTTCACCACGTTGCCCGTTACGATACATTTCTAGAGATTCAAAGCCCGTTCGCATGTTGAACATTATCGATTAATGAGCCATTGGACCAACCACAACAACAACTATACTCATTCCGAATGTAAATGAAATGTTTTCAAAAAAGTCTCCGGTAAAAGTACGCATAAATACGTATGTAAGAAAAATAGTAGCATTTATAAGTGTGTGCGAGAGAGAATAATATATTCAAAAATTTCGAGAAATATGATACGAAGAAGTGATTAACGATACCGTCAACCGATACTGACCCGTACTAGAAATAGACTATTTCAAACCCGTTACCTAAATTGTCTGACCCACTCCCTTCGGCACCTTGTACAAACAATATTGTAGATTATTTGGACCAAACTAAATCATAGACTGGGGTTTACATGTATACTGAAATTATATTAGAATTAGACTAGGGCTAAGGTTGGTTAGCATAAGGTAAAGAAAGCCCTTATGGCCAGTTCATGAAGGTCACTTGAGAGGATTTTCTCAGCCTTCTCATTCACGGTTTTCTACACCCTCATCTTTATATATAGAGATGGGCGAGTTTTAAATTGTATTATTATCCGGGTTATAAAGAAATTATGAACCACGCTTAGAGCACTGGGTACAGTGGTGTCATGGCTCAAGCCATAGCATCAAAAAGTGTTGTCACATCAGCAAAAGTGCTATGGCACCAGAATTGCTATGACACCACATTCAAATACCTCCCTCGTTGATCAAGCCATAGCTTATTTTTTTATTTTTAAAAAAATAAAATAACAAATACACTTAACTTAAATAACTTCATTAAATAAATTTCATTAAACTTAAAAAAATACATTACAAATAAAAAAATTACATAATAATAAAAATACATAGAATTCAGTTATTGCGGTTCCACAAATGATCCATGAGGTCGTGGCGAAGCTCGTTGTGCACTTTATTATCTCGAAGTTCTTTGCTTTTCCTAACATGTATATCGCATCGTTCGATCCATGTTCGTTGAATGTTCGGTTCTGGATTAACGAACATATCTTTAAAATTCGACAATTCGATTTTTTTCGATTGCAATATCATGTTGTGTAATATTATACAACAATACATGATTCTTTTCAACGTGTATATTTGTAAAGCACGTGCGGGTTGTCGTATAATTCCCCAACGACCTTGTAGAACTCCAAAAGCTCGTTCAATATATTTTTTTGCACTTTCTTGAACTCTTTTGAACCTCAAGGTTTTTTCATCCCTTGCAATAGAAAATGTCTTGACAAACGAAGACCATGTTGGATAAATACCATCAGCTAAATAGTAACCTTTCTTGTATGTTCTTTCGTTCACTATAAATGGAGCTTCCGGAGCCGTATAAAGAACATCATCAAATAAAGGAGAACCATATAACACATTAAGGTCATTATTTGCCCCTTGGAACCCCAAAATATGCATGCCAAATCCATAGATTTTTATCCGCGACTGCTTCTAACATAAGAGTGGAGGTATTTATGATCCTTTCTTTTGAACTGCCCATGTAAAGCTTTTGGGCAATTTTTCCAGTCTCAATGCATACAATCAATACTCCCGAGCATTCCCGGGAGTCCATGTCTTTCTTCGTGCAAAGCATATGTTTTTTCAATATCCTCTAAAGAGGGTTTTCTTAAATACTCTTCTACGTATAAAATATATATGCATTTTGTAAAGTTGTTTAAACATTCGCGTGAACAACGCTCAGCAATTTGCAAATACTCGTCAAATGCATCGGGTGATGTACCGTATGCCAATTGACGAATGACGGATGTGCATTTTAAAATAGGACCGATACTAACACGACCGGTAGCATCGTAACCTTTTCTAAAAAAACGAAAGTACCCGGGAAGAGGCTGAGCATCATAACTAGTAATATCATTAACTATTTGAGCAAAAAGTGTAAAACTCATACGATACCTTCGCCTAAAGTTTTCTTCCGGATATTTAGGAGGAGTCTCATCGTCGCCAAAATAGTCGTCGAGTAGGCGTTGTTCCGCCTCCTCCTGCTCATGTGGAATGTATGCACGTGTCCTCTTAATACCCGATCCTGAACCCCCGACTTCTTGATTACTCATAGCTAGAAATTGTTCATAAGCTTCATAACCCCGCATATATCTCTCCGCATCGTCTTGAAAATAAATATCGTATTTATCAACTATGGTTTTTTTTGGAGAGTTGGGATCCATAGTGAATTTTTTTGAATGAAAAAAATAAATTCTTGAAGTAGAAGTGATATTGAAAGTATGTGTAAAATTTGGTATAATAAGCAGGTATTTATAGGATTTTTAAGGGGTAAAATTTTAAAAAAGTGAGTAATAAATGCAAAAAAAGGGCTAGAAACAACCCCCAACGTCTATATTTTTCAAAAAAAAAGGAAAATGCCTACAGCGCTAGCTGGTAGCCACTACGCGAAAGCCTATGGCGCCAGCAGCGGTGTGGTTGGCGTTGAGATTTTTTGGGTTGTTACCATAGCGCGAAGCCATGGCTCAGCCGTACCCATTCCTCTTATAAAGTTTTAATTGTACTTTATCCTCATTAAAAAGGATAATCCAATCTAGACGTGTTAATAAACGAGTAAGTTGTCTCCCCGCTACAATACATTTTTCAGAGATTGAAAGCCTTTTGGTCCAACTGTGTTCAAAGTATTTGTGTACTTTGGCAAGCTTATAATAGCTGAAGGGCTTTATTAAAAATATTTTGTGTTAGCTATTATGTTGAGCAGGTTTTGTCAAGTTTTATTGTGCAGGGTTTAAAGTGTAAATGTGGAGTATATAAGCTGGAGTTAGGTGGATCAAGATCTCATTATCCATTTCCAGTTTTTCACATATATCTCTCAAAGCTCTTTCCTTCAAGTTTTTAGGGTTTTCAGTTGTTTAAGATCTTTTGATCTTTAGGTTTTGATCATCTTGATCATTGTTTTTGTATTGGTTTTAGGTGTGAGTTGTATAGGTTTAAGATAACACTTGTTTGAGGATTATCTTTATCTTTCTATTGTAATCTGTTGAATCAGCACTTGTGTTGAGGACTGATCATCTGTGTATATTGTTTTAATAAAAGAAAGTCACCAAAGGGGATGTTGGCTGGGTGATTTAGAAAGTTCTGGTGTTGGTTGATATCATTTTTACATGGTATCAGAGCCTTAGGTTCTTCTATTGGCTCGATTGATCGTTAGTTTGGTTATATCTAGGGTTAATTGCATTCTTGAAGATTTAGGGTTTTTTCTGAAAACCTAATTTTTGGAGATCTTGATTCTTTGGTGGTTCTTGGAAGGATTTGGTAGGTTAATCATTGATTAACCAGGTGATTGATCGATTTGGGGTTGAATTTTATGAAAACCCTAATTGTTAATTTGGGGGTTTTTGGATCTTGAGGTTCTATGGATTCTTGGGTTGGTTTTTCCTCAATCTATTCTAGAATAAGTGAATCTAGAAAGGTTAATTGTTCTTCCGCTGCTATTTTTCGCACTGTAAGTTGTTTTCTTCCTTTAAGAGATACATTGTTGGGTTTAGTGGGTGCATATAGGGTAGCTAATCCTGATATGCCACTAAAGTGGTGTGAATTCCTGCTCTGGCTACTCTCAGTTCACTAGACTCAATTCTTGTGGATCTTGGGTGTGTATTTTATTTGAGTAATTGTTGTTTTGTTTGGTTGATAACTGTTTGTTGTCTAGTTATTAATTTGTTTGATTGATTGTTAAGTTTGTTTGTCTGGTTGTTAGTTTGTTGTTTTTCTTATCTGATTATAGTTGTCTTAGTTTCTTTGTTTGCTATGGCTATTCTGATTAGTTCTTTGGATGCTAGTAATCCTCTCCATTTGCATGCTAATGATTCTAATAGAACCCCTTTGATCAGTATTAAATTGACCGGTGTTGAGAATTATAGGATTTGGGCTAGTGCTATTAAGCTTGGTTTGAAAACTAAGAATAAGATGGGTTTTATTACTGGTTCTGTTCTTAAGTCTGATTATGTTGCTAGTAATTTGCTATCTGAACAATGGGATAGATGTAATGTTGTTGTTTTGTCATGGATCTTGGGGTCTTTATCTCAAGATGTCTATCTTGGTCATGTTTTCTCTGATAATGCTGCTCTTGTTTGGAAGGAATTACAGGAAACTTATGATAGAATTGATGGGTCTATTGTGTTTACTTTGTTGCAAAAGATTAATAGTTTTAAGCAAGGTGGTTTACCTGTTTCTGAGTATTATCATAAGCTAAATTCTCTATGGAGAGAATTTGATATTTTAACTAAGTTGCCTGATTGTGTTTGTGAGGCTAGGGCTGAGTTAATTGATCATGGGAAGCTCATGAGACTCATGCAATTTCTTATGGGCCTTGATGATGTGTATCAGCCCATAAGAAGCAGTCTTCTGACTAGGGAAATCCTTCCTGAAGTCAGAGATGCCTTCTTGATTATTGCTAGGGAGGAATCCCATAGAGGGATTTCTTCTAGTTCTGTCAAGACTGAAAAGCCTCAAGCATCTGTGTTTGTTGCTAGAACTAATGATAATAAGAGGAATAATAATTCTAATTAGAATAATGGCAATGGTTCTGGGAATGGTAATAGGGGGGATTATAACCACTTGCTTTGTAAGAATTGTGGTTTAAAAGGCCACACTATTGAAAGATGTTTTGAGATCATTGGTTACCCACCAGGTTTTAAAAGGAATCCAAATTTGAAGGTTTCAAATAACTTTAACAATAACAAGAATAACAATGCTGATGTTAAAACAAGTTTTGTGGGTAACAATGAAATCAGAACATCTACTGGTACCCTATCTTTTACTAATGAGCAGGTTCAGAAACTAATGAGTCTTCTGAATGATAAGTCTGGATCTGCTGCTCATGCCAATATGGCAGGTAATGGTTCCTGCTCTTTTTTTAACTGCAATGTGTTTTTCAATCAGAATTTCTATAAGTTTTTTTGTGCTAATATATCTTTAAATGGGGTCAATTATCATTTTGGGTGGATAATTGACTCTGGGGCTAATCAACATATGACAAATAGTACTAAAAACATGTTTCATTTAGTTGATGTATCTGAGTTGAATATTACTGTTGGTCACCCTAATGGTACCTTAGCTAAAATAACTCATATAGGAAATTTGAGATTGAATAATGATGTTGTCTTGTTTGATGTTTTGGTTATTCCTGAGTATTGTGTTAGTCTTCTTTCTGTGCACAAATTGATTAAAGATAGCAAGCTGAGTGTTAGTTTTGATGAAACTAAGTGTGTTATTCAGGATTTGAAAAGGGAGAAAGTTCTGGGGACTGGTAGTGAATCTGCTGGTCTATATGTTTTTGATGCTAATTGTGATAAGCTTGCTGTTAGTAATCAAAGTAAGTTTTTTGTTTGCTATGTGTCCAAAGAGGTTTGACACAATAGGTTAGGCCATCCTGCTAACCAGGTCTTGAAATTGCTTAAAAATTCTTTAAATCTATTATCTTGGATACAATAGTCCTTGTGAAGTCTGCCTAAGGCAAAACAAACTAGTTATTCTTTTCTGATAAGTGCTCATAAATCTGTGTTTTGCTCTGGGTGATCTTATTCACTTAGATGTTTGGAGGCTTATAAATAGTTAGTAGGGGAAGGCTTAGGTGTTTTTTTGATCCTGATGATGTTTGAGTAGATCTGTTTGGGTTATTTGCTTAAGACAAGGATTGAGGGTGTTTGAATGGTTTGTCAGTCTCTATATAACCTGGTTTTAACTCAAGTTTAATTAGAAAATTAAAGTAATAAGGTATGATAATGGGATTGAGTGATGTAATAATAAAATGGAATGATTTCTATAAAGGGACATAGGTCTCATTCCCAATCCTCTTGTGTTATACACTCAGCAGAATGGAATTGCTGAAAGGAAAACATGTGTATCTCTAAATGTAGCAAGAAGCCTTATGTTTTAGGGGGAATTCCTTTGTATTTTTGGACTGAATGTGTTTTGACTGCTACTTACTTGATTAACATGCTTCCTTCCTCTGTCTTAGATAGAAAATCTCCTTTTTCTCTAGTATATGGCATGGAACCTAACCTTTCTCATTTAAGGAGTTTTGGTTGTTTGTGTTTTGCTACTGTTGTTAAGGGGTTTGATAAATTTTCCGAAAAAGATGAAAAATGTGTTTTAATTGGTTATGCTAGTGGAAAAAGCTTTATAAACTTTTTGTTTGAAAATTAGAATTGTTTTATACTCTAGAGATGTCAAATTTTATGAGACTATCTTTCCTTATAAAATGAGTAGTGATAGTATTGAGTTTTCTAAGTCTTCTAAAAATATAAATAATGATATTTCAACTTTAAACTTTTTTGATAATTTTGAGTCTGAAACAACAGCTAAAACTTTTTCAAGTCCCAATGATGATGAGGAAGGACCATCTGGTATAGATGGCAATGTGCATCAACCAGTACCTGATTCTGAGAATCAGCCTGGACATGGTGATCAACACTTGCAATCCTGTAGAGATGAAAACCATATGAGGGCAATGGTCGGCTCGCATTAGAGGTTATTTCTTATTAAAATTCCTTAATCAAAATGAAACAGAGGAAGTAAGTCCTGATATTAGAAGGTTTAGCAGACCTTCTAAATTGCCTGCTAAGTTGAATGAGTTTGTTTTAGATGGTAAAGTTAAATATGGCTTACATAGGTATGCTAATCATACTTTACTACGGGGGTGAGAATTATTGTGTTTGTGACTAATTTGAATTAAATCTATTGAACTTTCTTCATAAGCTCTCAAAAAGTATATGGATTAATGCTATGAATGAAGAGTTGCATGCTTTATATGAAAATAATACTTGGGAATTATGTGACCTTCCTGCTGGTAGAAAACCAATAGGATCAAAATGGGTTTACAGGATCAAGTATATGTCTAGTGGTGAAATTGAAAGGTTTAAAGCTAGACTTGTAGCTAAAGGATTTGGTCAAAAAGAAGGGATAGACTATGAAGAGACTTTTAGTCCAGTGGTTAAAATGGGAACTGTTAGGTGTGTTTTGACACTTGCAGTTGAAATGAATTGGAAAAATTTTCAAATGGATGTTAATAATGCCTTTCTTTATGGGGATTTGAATGAGGAAGTGTATATGTTACCACCTCTGGTTTTCTAAACAAATGAGAACAAGCTGTAAACTAAAAATGTGTCTATATGGTCTTAAACAAGCTCCTAGGAAATGGAATCATAAGTTGACTGAGGCTCTTAGAGATGCTGGGTTTGTTCAATCTAAAAATGATCATTCCTTGTTTGTTAAGAATGTTGGTTCTGTGTCCTTGTATGTGCTTGTTTATGTGGATGATTTAGTGATTACTGGAAATGATAAGTTAGAAATTAAGAACTTTAAAAGGTTTTTGAAAAATAAGTTTAAAATCAAAGACTGGGGAATTGAAATTTTATAAACTAAAAATGGCCTTTGTTTAACTCAAAGGAAGTATTGTTTAGAGCTGTTACATGATTTTGGGTTACTGGGATGCAAACCAGTCATGACTCCCTTACCTGAAAATATTGTTCTTGTTCATAAAGAGTCTGAGAATGATAAATTTTTGGTTAACTTTGCCAACTATCAGAGGTTAGTTGGTAAACTGATTTACTTAACCTTGACTAGACCTGACATTTCTTATGTTGTGCATTGTTTAAGTCAGCACATGCATTCTCCATTAAAGTTCATCTTGAATAGCTATGAGGTTTTAATAGTATTTGAAAACTTGCTCTGGTTTGTATTCAGTTCTTAAAAGGATAGTGAGTTTATATTAATGTTTTTCTGATTCTGTTGGCTAAGTGTCCTGTTACTAGTAAGATTAGTTTTTGGTTTTGTGTGTTTGTTGAATGGGTGTTTAGGATCTTGGATGCAGGAAGAAACAGTCTAACAATTAGCTTCAGCTGAGGCTGAGTAATGATCTATGCATCTGTTACTTGTGAAATATTGTGGATAGTGAAACATTCCATGAAGGATTTTATGTGATAATCTTGATTGCCTGCAAATTCTGTATTGTGATCAACTAGTCTGCAATACAAATTGCAGCTAATCCGGTATTTGATGCTGTGAAAAAACATAACATTTTGATTTGGATGTTCACTTGGATTAGAGTAAATGTTTTTCTGGTTTAATAAGACTGTGAAGGTTGATTAAGAGAAAATGTTGCTGATGTTTTACCAAAAGCACATGGGTCATATAGCATAGTTATCTTGGTTAAAAAGTTTGGTATGTTGACTGTTTGGATTATTAGTTTGAGGGAGGATGTTCAAAGTATTTGTGTACTTTGGCAAGCTTATAATAGCTGAATGGCTTTATTGAAAATATTTTGTGTTAGCTATTATGTTGAGCAGGTTTTGTCAAGTTTTATTGTGCAGGGTTTAAAGTGTAAATGTGGAGTATATAAGCTGGAGTTAGGTGGCTCAAGATCTCATTATCCATTTCCAGTTTTTCACATATATCTCTCAAAGCTCTATCCTTCAAGTTTTTATGGTTTCCAGTTGTTTAAGATCTTTTGATCTTTAGGTTTTGATCATCTTGATCATTGTTTTTGTATTGGTTTTAGGTGTGAGTTGTATAGGTTTAACATAGCACTCGTTTGAGAACTATCTCTATCTTTCTATTGTAATCTGTTGAATCAGCACTCGTGTTGAGGACTGATCATCTGTGTATATTGTTTTAATAAAAGAAAGTCACCAAAGGGGAGGTTGGCTGGGTGATTTAGAAAGTTCTGGTGTTGGTTGATATCATTTTTACAAACTGCGACATAGCTAATTAGCTATTAAACAAGTCAACTGTGTCCCTCGTTACGATACATTTATTAGAAATTAAAGTCAATCGTGTTTTCGTTACAATACAAATATTAGAGATTGAAAGTCCTTTGATCCAACCGCGACATAATTATTAAACCCGTTACTGTACATTGTATCAACCACAACAATAACTATACTCAATCCGACCGTAAATGAACCGTTTTCCGAAAAGTCTCCGGCAAAAGTATGCATGGATACGTATGTAAAAAAATAAGTAGCATTTATAAGTGTGTGCCAGAGAGAATAATATATTCAAAAATTTCGAGAAATAAGATACGAAAAAGTGTTTGATGATCCCGTCAACCCATAGCGACCCGTACTAGAAATGAACTTACCCAAATTGTCTAAGCCACTCCTTTCGGCATCTCTTACAAACAATATTGTAGATTATTTGGACCAAACTAAATCATAGACCGGAGGGTTTAAGGTGTATACTGAAATTAGATTAAAATTAGACTAGGGCTAAGTTGGTTAGCTGGCATTGTAAGGCAAGGAAAGGCCTTATGGCCGTTCATGAAGGGTCATTTGGGGGATTTTCTTAGCCTTCTCATTGACGGTTTCCTACACCCTCATCTCTATATACAGAGGTAGGCGATTCAAGTTATTAACATTTTTCTCGTCTCAAATTGTAGGCTTTATTGGTCTTCATATATGGGTGTTCAATTATTCGAGGGTATATAGATTGTGTGCATATAATACTCAGTACTCCGTATTTCGTAAACTTTGTATTCTGGTTCTTCTTTATAGTTCAAAGGGTTCTTTGGAGTTCCTAAAAGAAGAACCCGTGACTGCGAGTTTTCCAACTTCCTTCTCCCTCCTCAATCTTAGCATGAACTGCTTTCTTTTCATCCTAACCTGCACTTACAAACTCCTTTAGCAAGATATCCAGCCAATTAAACCAGCAGTAGAGGCAAGTTTCCATTAGACATCACGACCAGTACCACGCTTCTGGTTGATGAATGTCACAAAGCTTTCTATATCACGTTCACCGTCTTTGTTATTCTTTGGGAACAACTTCATCTTCCTTGCATCCGAATGCAGCTGCAAGACTTTCATAGGGTTCAAACTTCAAACATTCGACAAGCCATTGATGGTAAAACTCCAGAATAGTAGCGGACTAATAGTAATTTAAGGAGTAAAATTAACATGGGAAAACCAAACATGTATTTGGAACATTTTAACATTAATATGTTGTTTCGAATTCCTTTTTTGGGTACAAGTTTTTCGTACAACATGATCCGCATCAATGATAAACGAATCATGATGATCAATCAACCTCTACCCTTTTCCATGTACAGTTGAAGATCCAATAAATCACAAATGGAACTCCATCCCTCTCATTATCTACCCAATCCTTAATTCTCCACATCGCCTTTGCCCGTAAATAATCAAAAGATTATCAACAAAATAAAACTAAAAATACAAAAAAAGGGGCAAAAGCTAGTTTACAAATGGACTGCCCAATACGATCAGAATGTGCAGATTCTCAATGCTGAACCAACTGTGAAACCAAGCTCAGCAGAAACGACAATTCGATCTTGTTGGTGTTGTCCATCACCTTCAATCCTCCTTCCTCTCCTGTTACAGTCTTGTTGCTGTTGCTATAAGCTTGGACCGCACTCGTAATTTCTTGTACTAAGTCAACAATCACACCTTCGACACCCATAAGATATTGAACGTGCACGGCTTCAGGGACATTACTGATAAAAGACAAATAAAAAACATTTTATTAGTATCAGCACAATTATAACTAAAAAGTTTTGTTACAATTTGATTATAAACTAAGGATGATTACTTACTTTAATTTGCCGTAAGTAAGGAGTGAGAGATTTGATTCTTTAATCTCTCGTACTACTGAAGGGTTTCTAAAAATACCCTTTACTTCTGAAACAATTCCATCCAAACCACCTTCTAGGGCCAGCTTCTTGGCTTCTTCTAATGAATTCATGCGTACATCATCATATATTTCGTTTCCTCCATTTGTCAAGAAGTATACCTGTTGATTCAATTCGAGTTAATTAGTACAGTATTATTCATAAATGTAGGCCATTCATGTGGAAAGACTCATACGAAAATGGCGTGTAAATCAAAACTTCTGTCGTTTTTTATGTAAGGCGATTTTTAACCCATTTAACAAAAAAGATTATATAACTTTCCGAATTTGACTGGTTATCATATACTACCCAAATCGACCTGTTTCCACATAAATGGTAGAGATTTCCACCAAGACCAAAAAAAAAAGACTAACCGGGTAAGTATGCTGAAGTTTCTTCATTAGCAAGGCCACGTCGGGTTGAAAGGTTGAAAATAGAACAGGTCTTTCTTGGGCGTTTTCATATACCACTTTCAAGATGACTTGAAGAACATGAATGAGATACTCTTCTTCGTAAACAACATAATCATCAAATTTCAACTCAATGTTGAATCCCAAACAAGGGTTTCACTTTTTGTGAAATGCGTTCTTCAGAGCACGAAATGATCAACGACCTCAACTCCCCCACCCGACAATATTTCCGTTGATCTGCCTGAGCAAAGATTTTCCAACTTGACCGGATGTTCTTTGAGGACCGTAGC
Source organism: Tanacetum coccineum (assembly GCA_026074375.1). Lineage (NCBI taxonomy): Eukaryota > Viridiplantae > Streptophyta > Magnoliopsida > Asterales > Asteraceae > Tanacetum > Tanacetum coccineum. The sequence goes on from BQNB010014582.1 coordinate 22,077, forward strand.
TAAAGAATTCATCAACAGTTAAATCAGTCACTCTCTTCTCAACTACTTGACCCTGAAAGTATTCGATCAAATATGTTAATTTTAAGAAAATTTCGTGTTTAATGAGATGTATTACATAGGTAATGAACTTACATTCTCAGCAGAGACTATGAAATTGTCGTGGAAAATGATTGGAATGTTGTCTTTTGTCACCTACAAAGACGATTAAAGCTTAATCGTTATGGAGTTTTTAAGTAGTTGATAAATCAGGTCTATCAATCATTTTCCTTTTTGGATGCGGGAAATGATACTCATCTCTAAAATGTAAAGTAATAAAATCAAAACATGTGTTAAGAATAAAAAAAAATATTATATGAACGCGTTTACTATGTTTTATTTTGCACTGATCTCAACATTTTTCAACAGAATTATTTGGTAACAACAAATACGCGGCGAACGAAAAACGGAAATTCGACATATATTTAGGATAAAGTAAACTACCTGAACGTCAAACTCAATATAGATCCAAGACAATGATAAGCGAGCATTATTGAATGAAGTAAGATGATTTTACCTTATACAGCTTTCATTCTCTTATCGTTTAAACTGCAAAAACATTCATCCATGACCGCGGTGACACCACCACCCATAAACTTGTCAAACTTTTTTTTCGCACCATTGCTCCAAGTCCAATCCTGTTTAATCAAACCAAATAAATCAATCATATCTCAAAATCTAAATAAAATTTAGCCTATAAAATCACAAAAAAATGATAACTTGTTTTTTCTAAATATTTTATCTTACAAATTAATAGATCATGAACTTTATTTTATACTAAATATTGCAAAAACAAGTTAAAAGATGAAAATGTCATTTGAATATTAGAAAAAAAAAATCTAATTTTTCAAAAAAAAAAAACTTGTCACATTTTTAGTTGTAATCGGTGTATTTACGAAAAATTATACAAAACGGGGAACACAACTTTTTTTTATCATGAGCATTTACGAAAAAGTTTTAAAAAATTAACTCTACGCTGCAGAGAATTTTTGTTTCGTAATGTTACTTTTGTTAAAAAAAAGCTTATTTTTTTATAAATGCACCCAGTCAAAAAACGTTGTGCAGGTAGTTTTGTTCGATTTTTCGTATATGCACCTGATCATTTTATGTTCTGGTTCGGTCCATGTATAAATACATGTTTGCCTATACCAAATCTCCAAAAAAAGTAAAATAATAAAAAAATAAAGACGATATAATACCATTAGGTAGGCGTGTAGCATAAAGCGACGAGAAAGAAGCGGCAGGATCATTAACTTGATCCAAATGTGACACATCGGTAACATGTATAGCAGCCTTAACAGCCATTTTTATAAAATATTAAAACTAGTAACGTAGAAGAAGAAGAAGGATGTTGTTATTGGTGGGAAGAGAGATTTTAGTAAAGGGTATTTATATGGTTAATTAGGATGGAATATTCTGTAATGTGATATTGTGATACCCGAGCCCCGTCACCGTCACCGTCACCGTGACAGCGACAGGGTGGTAAGATATGGATCTCCTTTTGGAATATTCGCTTTTGTTATTCTGACTCAACCTCTTTATCTTTTTTGGATTTATGGAGTTTTTTTTTGGAAATGTTGTGGTTTCACCCATGCGTTTCGGTTCTATTTTTGTGGGTTATTGTAGGTTTGTAATTGAAAATTTTCTATTTTTAAAAATATTTTTGTTAAATATGTTGTGCTTATCATTTGATGGTTCATAGTTAATTTCTAATTTTATTCATGATTATTGCTAAGGGCGTCGTTTATTAAAAAAATGATATCTTATTTTAGTTATATTGAGAAGTTAATTTAATTTTTTTAGAGCGGCTAGAATATATTAAAAGACTAACTCACCTTTAAAAGATTAACTCACAATAAAAGAGAAAACAAATACATCCGAAAAACAAAAAAAAAAACCTAAAGACCCATCACTCATCAAGATAGCAAGCCGGGTTATGCACCCAACGACTCCAATTTAAAGTTTTCTTACGGCATCTATTCGAAATCTAGAGTTGGAACAAAATTTGCACCTTAGCTAAAATATCGTCAAGGCGGATAGAGGATCTATTTGTCGGGTTTGCGTACAAAATACGATTACGTCAATTCCATATTACATGAGGATGTTTAGTCTTAAAGCTAAGTGGTAACGCTATGTATAAAGCGAGACACCTGCCGAGTAAACCAATTAACGTATGGAGAATGTGAGGCATTTATAAAGTTTTACTGTAATGTATTTTTACTATAGTGAGATTTTATGGATAAATGTCAAGGGTTTTAGTTTCGGCTCATGCCTACTCTAGTTCATTGAGCTAGGAGAGTTGCCGGAGCTATTCCTTGTGGGGTGGACAATGGCTGGTGTCAAAAGGCACCCGGGGTCAGAGTGTTCCCGTCAATTCACACCTTTTATAGATATTTTTATTTTAGTGAGGAAATGTTATAAAATTAAAATTACTTGTGAATTGATGATATGTTATGACCTAAAACAATTATAAAGCTTTATAAAATTTAATCATGATGAATATTCTAATATAACATGTAGAATATGCTAAGTGTGTTTAAGAGATTTATGTGTTGTTTGTTTATTAAGATACCCCGCACATCTGAATCAAAATCAAAGGAGGAAATGTTTGGATCTGAATCAAATAATATTGTTTTTTTTTTTTAAAACGTCTGAATGTATTATATAGCTCAACCATATGCGTTAAGAGGCTCCTTTCATGTCCAGTCTATTTAGATGTTTTTATTTATGTCCGCCTATAAATGAAAAAGAAAACAATCACTACCTTAATATTTTTAAAACAATTAGGAGTATTGTGGGAAAAAAAATTAAAAGAAAATAAATTTAAACAAGAAATAGCGAGGCTTGATCAAGTGTATAAAAAATATTAATAAGAAAAGTTTAGATTCATGGAATACATTTTAACATGTGATCTATGACACACGCTAGACAAACTTGCAACATGTTTAGTTTGTAAATTTTGATAATCAAATCTAAACATGATAAAGAGATAAACAAATATCTTAAGCACGTGATTTAAGGAACAAAAAGATACATAATAAAAAACACGTCAATCCATGACTCTTTGAGTTTCTCGCAAGGTTCCAACTTTTAATATTTCAACTACTTTACTCGTCTTTTTGACTTTCTTCTGTTCTTTTTATATTCATTTTAATCGTTCAATATTCACAACGGTTCAGGTTCTACATATCTAATCATTTTCTAGATTAAGTGCTTATGTTTAATTAAAAGATGACTTAATGCAGACACTTTCAGTTTTATTACTTAATATTTTCAGTCATCTTTCTTTATCAAGTCACAAACAAACAGTTTTCATTTGACTTAATGAATTCAGTTTTTTTCATATTAAGTCGAATTCAAACACCACCTAAGACTGATTTGCAATATCTGATCGATTATAAGACTTTGATTTAACGTTTGAATCTTTAATAAAGAGTAATTTGCAGCTTTTGTCCTTGTAGTTTTAAACAATTGGCATTATTGTCTAAAAGTTCTATTTGGTGTATTATAGGTTTAGAAGCTTTTTGTCTAGTATGATTCAACTATTGTTTTATTAAAGAATCAGAACTATTATGTTATTTTACTATTCATTATTTGTTTCTTCCTCTTCAGCAATAGCTGAATGACGTACGATTAGCGATGGCCGCTCGGTTTGATTATATGCATAGAAAACTAGTGTATTTTTCATCTTTATCAAATATATCATCGATAAAATGCACGAATGGTTGGTTTGACATTTAAGAAAATGTCGCGTGACAACTTTTAGCAACGTTATGTAATTCGACTTACATGCACTCAAAACCGAGAAAAACACCCAAAAAAAGTAGTAATAGCCAAACAAAACCGTAAAATGTTTTGCAAAATTTAGGGGAAAGTGAAACGAGGTGTGTTGAGGAGTTATGTGAGAAGTTGAGGAGCTCAATTGTAACAAAAAGACATAATTAAAGGATAAGAGGTGTCGTAGACATGATCTGTAGCCACGACTGTTTCAAACAATTTTCTATATTTTACAGTATTAAATTCCTTGAGAATCATGATACCGCCAACGCAAAAACAGAAGTTTTGCAATCCAATGTTTTAGGAACATTTTTACTTTTAATCCTTTCATTATCTAACGAATACATTTAGTTCTTCCAAGTTATAAAATTTATGGTTTTAAGTATAGTATCAATCACCGATCTTTTTAGAACTAAGGTAGTATCGATAAGATATGATGTTTTTTTTTGAACGGCAAAATTTTATAAACTAGCAAGGAGCTAGAAAAGAAATTACAAATGAGCTAGATAAGATATGATGTATGTCCATGAAACTTTATATATATATGATTATGGAGGTACAAATGAGTATGAACTAAAAGACTACATTCTCCGGTTCCGTGTTTGAGTTGAAGCAAATATTTTCTTTTAACAAGATTACAAAAATACACATTTTGAAGTTTGTTTCAAACGAGGTTTTGCGCTCGCCACTACAAAAAATTAGTTGAATCATCCATATTTTTAAGGTTAATTGTTCACGCTTAAAAATGTGTAAAATTATAATGACCACACTTTGTTATATGTGGTAATAGTGGGTGTAACAAATTTTCCATCACATATAAGTGTGGAAATATTATCAAAAGGACTATAGTTAAAAGTGTGGGAAACATTCTATGAATGTCCACACTTCACACCTAAAAGTTTGGCAAAATTACAAAATAGTAAACGTTGTTAAATATTCACACCTAAAAGTTATGCCCCGCGACAACGCGCGAGCAAACTTACTTGTTTCAACGAAAGTTCATAAGATATAAAGTGAATGTAGAGTTTATGTACATAAACTTTTATATGAGCACTTAGTTTATATGAGAGCGTTGGGTGTAGTAACGCCGACAACGGCGTTGGGCTGCGTTGCCCGGCGTTACTACACCGTTTGCCGGCATTACCCAACGGCGTTGGCCGGCCAACGCGCGTTGGGGTAGTTTTAAAAAAAAAAACATTTTACCCCCAAACGGCTACTTTATATTTTACCTATTTCTCTCAATTTTGAAAAGTTACACTTTATCCCCTAACGGTTAGTTTTCAAAAAAAAATTATTTTTTTTCACTTTTACCCCCTCAAACGGCTAAATTTAAAAAAAAAAAAATTTTACCCCCCCACACAACTCACTATATATACAACACATTACCAAATACAAATTCACCACTCTTCAAATACAAATATACATCTTTTTAGCAATAAAAAAAGTCCGAATTTCCCAACAACGGTTTTATGAATCTCCTCAACGCGTCGATGACGACAACGACACCTATTGGATCAAGAAGCAAAAACAATTAATCAAAAACAAAATGAGAAATGATTTGGGTGACGAGGACGACGAAGACGAGTATGGGTCATTTTAATTTTTTTTTTCGTCATGTTTTTTATTTCGTAATGTTTTTTTTTATTTCGTAATGTTTTTTTTTCGTAATGTTTTTTTTTAATTTCGTAATGTGTTTTTTTTAATGTAATTTGTATGTTTAATTATGAATGAAATGGTTAGTTTGTTAAATGAATGAAATAATTGTTTAGGGGGTTTTATGAAAATAAAGAGGTGAGTGGTGTTATTTGGTGTTATGATAAGGGGAGTGGTGTTGTGATAAGGGGAGTGGTGTTGTGATAAGGGGAGTGGTGTTGATGTTGATGTTATGCTAATGTGGCGCTGACGTGGCGGCAAAAATATGATGTTATGGTGTTACTACACCTAGGGCTCTTAGATGGAAATAAAATGAATTATTGAGATGATGTGGATTGTTCTTTAATTAGATAGTGTTCTAGATAGAACTTTTCTTTTGTGTTATGATTGATAATCACACGTAAGCAATATAAGTCTAATTCGTAGTGTTATACAGTATGTGTTTTTGTTATTTGCATCTTATTGTATATTTGAGAATACTTGGATTATCAGATAGTTAAGTCAACTCTAAAAAATGGAAGTGTTAGGAAATTTTTTGATTATGTAACGCTTTATTTGTATAATGTCCCCTAGCTTATAATCTAAGTCGGTTTTGTTTCAAGCACTCATAACAGGATCATAAAATTTGATACCTAGCGCTATATGCTCAGCAACAATGCCCAAACACTAAAAAACTTGAGGTTTTCCCCTTGAAAATGCAATAATAAGATAGTCATGTTCGAAATTGGTGCAAACATGAAAGCTAATTCTTCTTAATAAAATGTACTTTGAAATAAAGTTAAACACCGCCGTAACGTGCGGGGTAAATAACAACTTGTTCTTGACAATTCATAACTCGATTATGGATGAAATTGTTTTTTAAAGGTCTAGGTTATGTTAATTATTGATGCTAGCAGGGTACCCGTACAATGCGGCGGCGGGTATCATGTGACTATATTTTGCGGTGAGCAAATATTATCCGGTTAAACGTTTTTCTAACAATAACCGTACAAATAAATAATAATTAAAATAAAAATAACTTTAGGCAATAACAATGCAAATAATTTCATATCCACTATTATTTAAACTCACGGCCATCAACATCACCACCACCAC
>BQNB010014582.1:29595-74830 GCA_026074375.1 Tanacetum coccineum
TAAGCAATTCTTGTACCTCCTCGGATTGAGCATGCTTAACTTCAAAAAATTTGTCCCAAGCTTGTATTAAAACCTTCGGTGTTTCCCTAAAAGAAATACGATTAAACTTCTTTAAAAAGGTTTGTATCGATTTCATTAAGTCTTCTTGGGCTTGCAAAGCTTCCATTCTCACTTCTTGAGGAGGTTGATGAATGACGGGAAATTGCGGGGGTAGAAATTGGTCAAAACCAGAAGAATTGGAATCGTGAAAATTTTGATTCATCGGTTGACATTCAAAAGTCGCATGAGGACCCCCGCAATTTTCACAATAAAGAATTTGTTGTTGAAAACTTGGTAAAGTTTGTGGGAACTCATCATAGTTTTGATTGTAGCATGGTTCCGGATTAGAGATAATCGGAACTTGCGGTGTACAATAGTGACCATAACAAGCATCGTTCTCGCAAAATTCACACAAGATTGGTTGATAGCGTGTGGGGTGGTAAGAGAAACTTGGAGATTCGTTAAAAGAGTACGGAGTTGAAAAATTGATTGGATTTCAATCTCCATACCTACAATTTAGACAAATTCCATCAATAAAATGACAACCGCACCGTTGGCACGTGCATGAATAACAATAAGAGTTATCCGTCGGTTGTCCACACCCCACACACTCATATTGGAAATAAGACTCCATGAGAATTAAATGGTTTAAGAGGGTTAGAAGAAAATATGAATTAAATGATATAGAGGGCAACGAATAATATTTTGGAAAAACACATAAGAAAGAAAAATATTTTTGGTAACCGATAATCAAACGAGTGTACGGTAGCTCTTTAGAAAACGCACAAAGAAGCGGAGGAGCGGGTAAGCGCGAAGCGTTTTAAAAACCTTCTCCTTTCGGGTCGAAGTTCGTAGAATCAACCATCCGTATACCTCTCTTATAGTTTGTAATCTAAAGGTGAGCCGAAATCACAAGTGACACAACGGTTGTTTTTGTTAGTTTTCAATTATTTTTTTGGTATTTTTGATTACTTAATATTCACAATAATTGAAAAATAAAATATTCACAATTGAAAACGATAACTTCACGGGGAAGGGTTTTCAAATACTAATCTTCAAACGAAACACGATAATCGTTTCACAACTTCCCCGGCAGCGGCGCCAAAAATTGACTCCTTGCTTTCTATATATATATATAATAATAATAATAATAATAATAATACATATATAAATAAATCACAAAGATCAATAATAGTGAGAGAAGTATTCCAAGAGGGCTTTTTTAAAAGGAAGTTACTTTTACTCAAAGTAAAATCCCTAAAAACCTTCCCGCGTCGTATCCCGACGAGGCGTGAATTGAGAATCGAGAATCGGTTTGTGGGACAATGCTTGAATAATCACAAATTGGGATTTGTAATCTATTTCTACAATTGAAATGCAAAAACAAGTAAAAGCAAGCCTAAAACGAAAGCAATTAAAGCTAAAACACGAAAAAACGATAACGGGATCAAAACCCGTTCTTTCAACAACCAAATTTTAAAATTTTAACCCTACGAATGCAAATTTAATTTTTAACAGTCCTAAATGATAAACGAAAATTTTCTAAAAAAGAATTATATTTTTTTGAATTTTATATTTTTTATTATGAATTAAAAACGGATTTAATCTAAAAATGCATAAAATAGTAAACTAATTTTAAAAATTCTGAAAAAATTATAGAAAGTATTTTATGCTATGCTAATCCAATGAAAAATAAAACAGGGTAAACAGCTTAAGGGAATAAGCTGTTAATAAGCAAAAATGGGCTGAATACTAAAATGGCTAAAAAGGTGTTAAGTAATAAATTGTGCAAAGCTATAACAGATGGCCCTACTGGTGCTGCTGGTATAGAGTGTGTGTGTTGAGGTGCTTGGTATGTAAGGGAGAGGTCACAGGTTCAACCCATGTGGCCTCTCCTTTTTAGCAAACATTTATTTTTCTTTTTTTAAAAACTTGTAAAATAAGCAAAATGGACCAACTTTAAAAAAGCAACTTTTTTCAAAACTCAAAAATTAAGCTAGAAATTTAGCAAAATGAGCTGACAGTTTGCTTTTTAGACTATGCAACAAAAAGGCAAACTGTTTTGCTTATTTTAGACTCATTAAGCACAATGTAAAGGCAAATAAGCAAAGATAGATGAGTAGCCAGACCTAATGAGCTATGATAAGCCAAAAATAAGCAAGGAAAATAAGCTGGAAATCAATTGCAAGCATTAAATCAGTTAGACATGAAAATGGACTAAAAGGAATTTTTGACAACTATTAAGCTAGGATTGGAAAACCAGAAAGCAATAAGTAAAGGCAAACAGCTAAAAAAAGAATGAGATTTATACTCAATTAACTCTAATAAGCAGATTTTAAGAAATTTGGTGGAAGAACTAAGCTAGAAAAAGACATTGGACATGACAGACTAAACTTTACTAAATTTTGGACCATTTGAAAATGCTACTGCTTCTGAAATCCTAAGACTCAAATCAAATTTCTACAAACTAAAAACTCTAAGTAGATGCATTAGATGCATTAGAAACTTAAAACCAACAACTCAAATAGATTTTAAATAATAAGCAGTTAAAAAAAACTTAAGGATGAGCAGATTTGGAAATTTGACAACACAATCCATCAAGTTTAACTAAACTTGTTCAGAACTAATGAAAACTTGTTTTTTGTACTTAATGAAAGCTTATGAAAACAGATTTGATTAATAAGAACAAAATGAACACAATTTTGACAAGTTTCAGTGCTTATCCCAAACACCCCTTTAGGATCTGTAAATCTAGTTTAAAGCTAAAATATGACCTCAAAAACCATTGGATTATGAAAACAGATGTAGTACTATGATTATTAAAGATAAATGAGCAAAAAAAACTAAGGAGAATAAGCACTAGGAACAGAGATAAGCTAAAAAGCAATTTCACTATTTAAATAAGCAGATTTTCACCAAATCCTACTAAAAACTGATTCTAAGCAAGGATTAACTCAATAAGCATTCATTAAACCAGATTATAACAAATAAGCATAGCATAAGCAATAATAAACAGTTAAGCAAATAAGCACAATTCAATAAGCAAATTCAGTTGAAAGCATATAAAAAGGTAAATAGAAATACCTGCATCCAGGCTTAAGTGTTCAGACCTAAAGCTCTAGGACTTCAGCTTATTGTCAATAAGCTGAAGCCAAACCCATAAGCTCATCCATAGCCAGCTTATCATCCATTAAGCTCAAAACCAAATTCATAATAATGAAACAGTAAATCGACATATAAGTAAATGAAACTGGAACATTATTAAAATTAAAAGGTTTATAAACTTTTGAGAGCTTATAAAAATGATTTGGAAACAGTTTTTTTAACATAAAAAGCTTAAGAGTAAAACAAGTTAAGATAAAACCTTAAAAACTGAAATTTTCATTAAACATTAAAAGTTTACAATGCTTGAAAGGAAAGTACATGTTAAAGTAAAATAAGCAGTAAAATAAGTAAAAACAAGGCTACACTACTCCTAAAACTACAAAAAATAACACATTGTTACAATGAAAACCTAATCTATTTATATAAAAACTAAGGTGCAGGGTGTGTTTCTTGTGTGAGTGATATCCAAACTTCAATCTGAGCCCTTCAATCCATCTTGTGCTTCTTTAAACCCAATCTAAACCCTTGATTCTTGTTGTCCAATAAATCGTTGAGGGATTGCCAAGGTGTAATGTCTTCTTGCGGGGGTGGGGTATTAGTGGGGTTTTGTGTTTTGTCGGTTTGCAGGGATGGAAAGGGACAGGGATGATGAATAGTATTTATGGCGGGAAAATGTTTGATTGGGTTTTGGGATAACAAGTTAACGGGGTTAGGTTAGGGACTAACAGTGTAATTAGTTAGGGACTGATAGTGTTAGTCCCTATGGACTAACGATGCAAAGGGTAATAGGTTTAAAAAGGGTAATGGGCTAACAGGGTTAAGTGTTTGGGCTTATATTAAATGTTTTGGGCCGGGTTTGATTTAAAAGGGGGGGACAATTACGGAAGGGACTTTGACTGGGAATTGGCCGGGAAGGGGAAGGGGAAGGAAGGGATGGAAAGGGGGGAAGCGGGGAAACGGGGGGTAAGGATTGGGTAGATGTAAAGGGGAAGGGAGGGCAAGAGGGGAAATAAAGGGGGGGGGGGGGGATACTTTGAGAAGGTGTGTTGTTGGAGGGTGTGTGGGTTTTATTTAAGATATGGGTATATACGGTATTAGTATATTCGGTGTTTTGGTAATGTATGAGTTGGTATGTGTATATTACGGTATTGAAAGTGCAATGTTAGTTCCCAATAAGGACTAACGATGCAAAAAGGGTAGTTTTGGTGACAGCTATTTTATATAGTGGATTTTAAAATATAGGAATATTTAATTTAATATATAATATTTTATTGGGTACAGTTTAGGACTACTATAGAGTAGATTTGTTTTGGAGGGTTTGTCGGGGGGGGGGTTTAATGCCCAGGAGGTGGGTACGCGTGGGTGTTGGTGTGGAGAAGGTGGTGGGTCGGGTGGGTTGTTGGGGGGTGTTGTGCGGCAGTTTTGGGGGTAGGGGGGTTTTTGGGGCCTTTGTCGAGGGCTGGTGGTGTAGTTGTTTTCTGGTTTTGGGGGCACGGTGGGTGCTGACGCGGGGGGGGGGGTGTGGAACAGGTGGGGGGGGGGGGGGGGGAGCCGTGGGGGGGGGGGGGTGTTTCGGGAGGGGTCGAGGGGGGGGGGGGGGGAAGGGGAGGGGTGGGTGTTGGGGGGGTGACTGGCGGAGGGAGGGGGGGTGGGATTGGGGATAGGAGTATAGGGGGGGTTGGGACCCTTGTTATGCAGATTTGATTGTGAGTTTATGCTGTTTGGGGCGGGTTGGCTGTGTCTCCGGCCAATGGAAGGGATTTGTGTGAGTGTTGGTGTAGTTTTTGGTTGGGTACCATTGATTCTTGTGGGGTTCTATTGTGGAAGTCGGTTTGGGGGAGACTCCAGGGCGGTTTTGTGGTGTTGATGTTTTGTCCATAGGTGGGTTGTTTGCGGTGGTTGCAGGGCCCGCTGCCTCGTCTGTGTTCGTGGCTGGGACGGGGTTTCCGTGACTCCGGGATGGGAGTTCGTGGCGTTGGGTATTGGTGTGGGGGGGGGGGTGGTGGGGTACGGGGTGGGGGACGGGGTAGGGGCAGCGGTGGAAGCGAGGGCCTTGGCAGGGAGGAGGGGGGTGGTGCCGGGGGGGGCGAAGGTATGTTGGGAGCTGGATGTGTGAATAGGCGTGTACCGGCTCGCCATGTGTTGTGGTGGTGGTTTGTTGGTGTGTTTGTGTGTTGATGTTTGTTCTTTTCTTGATGTGTGGGTGGCCTGCGGGTGGGGATGAGGGGGACCTAGGGGGAGGGGGGTCACTGGTAGCTCCAGTACGGGGGTGGGTTGGGTTTGTTCTATATACTTAGTTATGGTTGGTTAAAGGTTCTGTCTATGTGTAATTGATGCACCCATATATGCACCAGAGCCTAACACGGGTTTTAGCCCAAGATGATCCAAGATGATTTAGCAAGAATCCTCCCTTACCCCCGCCTCGCTATCCTATGCCCTAGATGCTGTGACCACCACCTCTATACTAACCGTCGTTGCAAGAATGATTGTCACGCATCTGTTGTAAACAAATATAATAATCCCTTCTCTTGTTTTTAGCTTTTGCTATAGGGTCCCGTCTGAGAGACCGATATTATTGTATATGAACTAACTTGTGACCATATAGGTACCTTTTGTTTTTATACCTTGCTGGTAAAACGCCTTACTAATTTTATATACCCTCTATTATACTCCTCTAGGAGGGTGTGGGCTGTTTTTTATGTGCATACGCGTGTGTGTTAGTAGTAGTTCATATTGTGTGTGTGCTTATTCTTTGTTAGGGTCGCTTTATTGTGTTGGGTTGTGCTAGAGTGGTTAGAGTTCGTTGTGGTTGTTTTAGATGTTGGTTTCGTTGGTTCAAATTGATAAATCACAGTATAGTTTTCTCCTCCACATTCTATTTAGTTTTCTGCTCTCTATGGATACTATGTCGTATATCACGGGTTTTATTTCACCTTACTTGACCTCCAGATCCCGATTAGCCGATTCCGATTACAGATTAGGTTTAGGTCTTAAACAATGGGTAGGAGAGGCGACAATATTGATTGTGGAGTGAGAGCAAAACTGGCTTGGTGTTACGTATTGTGTAAGAATAATAGGAAATGTTTGTGTTAAGTTTGTGTTGTGTTTGTCAGTTATAAGTTCGTTTGTTTTGTAATCAATAAGATTTTAAAATTGGTTTTTTTCCCCCGTTCTTTTTCTGTGAGCTTTTTTTAACGAAAAAAAAATATACCCAGTTTTTTATTTTTTAAAATATTTTGAGCGGCTTTTCACGGATTTTTTTAGTAAAATTTAATTTTTTTTATTATTTATTATTAGAGAATGTTTATATAATTTAAGCATTATGTAATTGAAGGATTATTTTAATATTTAATATTTTGTATAATTATTTTTTTTATGATATGATATGATGGATTGAATATGAATCGTTTATTTCAAAATACTTTCTTATAATGTATTTGTTTTTGGTTTTTTTTTTTTTTATGGAGACAAAATTAAAGCATTCGTAGTTAAATTTGAAAATTTGACTATTTTTTTTTTTTAAATTCAGTTTTTATGGAAAGCACATGTTTTATTGTGGTTATTGTAGTTTGTTTTTATGGTTTTTGTCTTTAGTGGCCACAAAAAGTTTGCACTAATTGTTACCTCTAACATTGGTTTAGTTATAAAGACCCGGGGGGGGATGTGGGTGATCATAGATAAGCAGATGCTGAGCATTAGATAGAAGAAGGACTCGTTGAGGCAAAGGCCTTAGAAACTCGAAAAAAGGACCAAATGAAAAAACAAAACACTTTACCCCAATTGATTGTGGGTGTTCTCTTAGTTGTCAGACATAACGAATCCAAACACCACACATCTTTCGGGTTTGTGGTTAGGTTAAAAGTAATTGGTTTGCAAACAACATGAGAGTCATTGAGATATGACAAAGTCTCAATGACTCTCAATATTCTATCACGAAAGAAACAAACATGATATATGGGTTGACATTTCAATCTCTTAGAGAAAGAAAAAGCAAAAACACTTTTGCTTAAAGTCAAACAAGTACAAAAGCATATGACAAAAGAGAGAATATTTGAATTAACTATTCACTAGTGTCTTTTGGGAAATAAAGCTACATATAGAAGCATTAAATGGAATACGTACTATTCCATGAAATGCTTAACACCTAAACTACTACAACAAGTGACTCCACTCTTTCCTCTCATATATATACATATATTTATAATAGAGATAGTTTAAGAGATTCCAAATACACAAAAATAATACAAAGTATTATAGTGATAGGGTCCTCGTCTAATTGAATCACAAGCTTAGTTTTGATTCATTAAAATGAGAGTTTCATCCATCATTCAACCAGGATAGTGTTTCGCAACTTGATGAGGTGTCATTTTATACACTTTTTCGGGGTCATTTAACCCCCAAAATCATGCAAATATGCTATATTATTGCACTAAATCCTTTCTTTTTGTGTAATTAGCATTTTGGAAGCACTTGGTAGAAAATCACGTGACTTGGGCTCGATTCGAGAAGAAACTGGACACAAATACAACTTTTCAAGCTCGCGACTCCCATCCTGGCGCCTTAACCAAATATGGCTAGAAAGTGGATTTTTGGATGCAAAGTGTGACTTCTCAGTGTGTGAAGACGGCTTCACAAAAAGAGGTTGACGCAGTCACAATTGCATAGTGACGGCGTCACAATACGTAGCGACGACGTCACAACTTGCCGACTGAACAAATCCTAAAGACAATCGACGAGCTAACGGTGTCACAAAACCTTAGCGACACCTTTAGAGCCCAAAAACTATATATACAAACCCTTTGTTCTCATTGAAATTTATTTAAACGTCTCTTTTGAGGTCGTTTTCTGTGACTTGTACTTTGTGCCTTAAAGTCGCACCCCAATGTTATCATTTCGCTGCAGTCCGATTTTGGGGGTGTGACAATTCGTGTGGAAACTTGGGAGAACTTTTAGTGCAGTCACATTTGACGAATTTTAGGGTTTTCTAACCCTTTTGTACTCACATAATCACACGTTTAATCGAAGTGAAGTCTTCCCATCCATTTAATCATTCAATATGTCTATGTGTTTTTTGATTATATGTTGTTTTTCGCTTTCTCTTAACATGCTAGGCTAAATTAATTAGTGTTTGCTTATAATTGCATGAAACCTTGTTGTGATCTTTAACTTTATTACTTCTTGTTAGTGGTGTGCATGTTAGGCTCTTGGAAACTAGCTATAAGATATTACATTAGCATAAACGACTAGGGAAACGTGATTAGGTTAGAGGATACCTTCAATTAGCTCTTCATAACTGGATTGTCTTTGGGTGGATTCCTTCTTAAGTATTTATTGCACGTGATTTACTATTGGGTGAGTGAGGTTCATTCCAGGAGCCCTTACCTAGGTGGTCGTGTAGACGTGTTTCTAACCAACTCGCAATAGAAAAAGGGGAATACTTACCCATTACACTAACGATGGTGGCGGGCACTAAGTTAGAGAGAGCAACTAGGGTGTAGTGCATGATTAAGTGAGCGCGTTTGTTTACCTATACGAGTTTTCTTAGTGACATATAATTCGAACCTACCTCATTATTCCCCTAGAGAACGATCAATCCCCTCGAGTCTTGCCTATACTACACTCCAACGATTAGGTACTCTGCCTAGGAGGATTGTTAAACTTCGGTGTTGCAATCCGCCGCATCACAACTACCCTGTGTAATTCTTTGATTCATTTCTAATTAATAGAGTTAATTGCATAAATCGTCCCTATGGTTTGCCGGGTTTAACAAAAATGGTCCCTAGACTTTTTTTCCGGATCATGTCCCTATGGTTTTGACTTGTATCGGGTTTGGTCCATTGACCACTAATTTCGTTAGTTTGGCCGTTAATTGCTGGTTTAGATGGTGAAAATGACATAATACCCTCGTAAGTGTTTCGTAAATGGTCCCTGTGGTTTTTAGCGTAAATTTATTTATTTAAATTTTTTATAATTTTTTTTAGTTTTAAATTTTTTATAGATTCCCTTTATGCTTTTATATCGTTTTTACGTTTTTGTACGTTTGGTACATTTTCTTACGTTTTCATCCGTTTTTATATGTTTTCGTCCGTTTTTGTATGTTTTCATACGCTTTTCCAAGTTTTTGTACGTTTTGTCCGTTTTTAGACGTTTTCATATGTTTTTATCAGTTTTCTTACGTTTTTTACGTTTGGTACGTTTTCGTACGTTTTTATACATTTTTTAACGTTTTATATGTTTTTGTACGTTTTCATCCTTTATACGTTTTTATCCATTTTTTAACGTTTTGACATAATACCCTCGTAAGTGTTTCGTAAATGGCCCCTGTGGTTTTTTGCGTAAATTTATTTATTTATTTACTTTAATTTTTTATAATTATTTTATTTCTTTTTAGTTTTTAATTTTTTATACATTCCCTTTATGCTTTTATACCGTTTTTACGTTTTTGTACGTTTGGTACATTTTCTTATGTTTTCATCCGTTTTTATACGTTTTCGTCCGTTTTTGTACGTTTTCATACGCTTTTCCAAGTTTTTGTACGTTTTGTCCGTTTTTAGACGTTTTCATATGTTCTTATCAGTTTTCTTACGTTTTTTACGTTTGGTACGTTTTTGAACGTTTTCATACATTTTTAACGTTTTATACGTTTTTGTACGTTTTCATCCGTTTTATACATTTTCATCCATTTTTATTAGTTTTCATACGTATTTTTACGTTTGGTACATTTTTATACGTTTTTGAACGTTTTTGTACGTTTTCATACGTTTTTTAACGTTTTGATACGTTTTAAACATACGAAAAAGTACAAAAACTTAGAAAACAGCTAAAAACGTATAAAAATGGACAAAACAACAAAATCGGAAAACGAACAAAAACGTAAAAATATGTATGAAAACTGATAAACACGGATGAAAACGTACGAAACATAAAAATACGTATGAAAACTGATAAAAACGGATGAAAATGTACGAAAACAGATGAAAACGTACGAAAACGTAAAACGTTTAAAAAACGTACGAAAACATTCAAAAACGCTAAAAAACGTATAAAAACGTACCAAACGTTAAAAAAGTATGAAAACTGATAAAAACGGATGAAAACGTATTAAAATGAACAAAAACGGACAAAACGTACAAAAACTTCGAAAAACGTAAAAAAACTGACGAAAACGTACAAAAATGGATAAAACTAATAAAAACGGATGAAAACGTACGAAAACATACCAAACGTATAAAAACGTAGAAAAACGGTATAAAAATATAAATTGAACATATAAAAAAAATTAATAAATAAAAAGAAATAAACGTATAAAAAAATTAATAATTAAAAAGAAATAAAGCCCCTAAATTTTTTTTTAAAAAATACGTAACAAACCACATGGACCATTTACGAAACATTTACGATGGTATTTATGTCATTTCCACCATCTAAACCAGCAATTGACGGTTAAACTAACGGAATTAGTGGTCAAGGGACCAAACCCGATACGGGTCAAAACCATAAGGAGAGGATCCGGGAAAAAAAATCCAGGGACCATTTTCGTTAAACCAGACAAACCACACGGACGATTTATGCAATTAACTTTAAGAATTATAAAGCATTGACAAGTACAAATGGTGTTATTAGTAGTCATTTGGGTCTTGTGTAAAACTTACGTTTTAATCTTCTCCAACGTAATCTTGTTTTTACTGAAATATCAGGACTAACAGTTTTTTAAGGGTTTGATTCGATCTTGTTATGGTTTTGTGGTTAAAATACGATTAGATATGTTAAAGACATATGATTTGAAAGAAATGTGGTTCAAATCCTACAAAAAAATTGTGTTTTTGGTTTGAGTTTTGGTGAAATAGTTTGAAATCTCAGGTATCGTTCTTCAAATCTTGATCAAATACATGTATCTCAGTCATATACCTTTGTTCTCGGAACCTTCACTTCACGTTGTGGTCCCAACCGATATTAAACCAAATCTCGATCCTTACCGAGATACATAATCTTGGTCATCAAGCATGTTACAATTTCGATCGTAGAATCTCACCAATGAATTTCGGTCGTAGAAACTCGGTCCTCACTTCCTTTTGAATCCCGGTCACGTACAATCTCACCTTCACCGAGATTCTTCCCTAAGGTTCCACCAAGATTCCCTAAGTCATTAACCCTGATTTCGTTTCATTTGTCCACCGAGATCCTAAGCTAGGTCAACTGCCGAAATCCTTTTATTTTGACTCAACCGAGATTCACATTACAAGCCCTAACGAAGATTCATATGACAACCGAGATTCATGCAATAAATTCCACCGAGATTAGGGCACCAAAAGTTTACGAGATTTTCAGTTTTGTAAAAAAAAGAGGGGACTAAATTTTCCACAAAACATAAAAACCATGTTCATTTGACACTGTTTTTTAATTTGAGGAATAGAAGACGAGTTACAAGGGAAACAAGTAAAACAAAAAAAAAGTGTTTTGTAGTTTCTGTTGTTAAGTTGAGAAATACATGTTTTGTGTTTTGTAAAGAATGTGCTAAGAAAAAATTAATTTGAATGCAAAGAGTGTTTTATTCCAGCTAAACGCACCTTTAGATATTTCTTAAAAATCAAACTTTATATAAACTATTGGATGAAAAAGGGCGAAATGTATTCATTGTACTTGTTAGTTTTATGGACATAAATTAGTAGATGTGTGTTAGGATCGAACTCGAGACCTCGGGATTGCACACATTACGTATGAAGGAATTAATGGACAATAATTAATATATATAAAATGTTATATATTTAATTATTAAAACATAAAATAAATGTTTAATGGAAGTTAGTAGTTAACGAGGTTTGTCTAACGATCGTTATTTTAATATTACTAGTAGGACTAGATATGAAAAAATAAGTCGGAAAGGTTCGGAAAAACCTTTGGGTTATTAGCGATTGGTTGGGCTTTGGAATACCCAATCACCAACCAACTTGTCCTCCATGGTATCAGGCGATCTAAACATAGGCTTAGGGTTATTTGTAGATTTAGACTTTTTGTTGTGCACTGCATAACCTATAACTTGTTTTCTTCTTTCTTTTTCTGGTGCTCGGTTATTTCCGAATACCCCAATTCAAGGGTTTCGGATTTTGTTTTCCAAACAAATGATGTTTGTGTTTTATTTACTGAATAAGCATTAATTCGGTTATAGTACGTGTGTTCAAGAACGAGGTATTAACTCATCCTATAGTTAATATCTTGGACGAATAACAAAAGGTAAGGGTTTATTCATTGATCCAATCATAAAATTCCTAATAGGGAATTTGTATCAAGAAACAAAGGTAATTCAAGAACGATTCTTGTGCTCGCGAGAATCCTAATGTATGGTAAACGACCGGGGTTAATTATTTGCATGTTATTATATGTATTTGTTATCGCTTCCGCTATTAGTGTTTTGATGATTTGTTAGGATTTTAATTGTTATGTATGCATGAAATATCAACAGTGCCATCACGAGCCGTTTTAAACATGTTCTTAATTACCGGAAACCTTAGATTTATAACAAATATTTTATTGTTGTTATTACATGTGTGAGGGATTTTTTATATAAAAAATAACAGGTTTTTATATTTTTCCTAAATCGACCAAGTTGGTTGAATTTTAATAAATAAATAAAAAATTTGAAAACCTAGATTACATGTTAGATTTTAAAAGGTTTAATGCATGATTAATTGTTATGTCATGTTTTTGGTTACGATCCTTGACGTTCTTTAATTAATTGTTAAGTGAATTTTGTGGATCCATGACGAACATGCATGTTTTTCATGGATTATATGGATATATGTAGTAATTGTTACGTGTATTATTATGATGTTGCCATTAATTTTAGTACGATAAATCTTGAATTGGGGAAGACCTCAATATTAATAATAAATTAAGTTAGTAATATATGGATAATAAAACCTAGATTTTATTATTAGGGTTTATCGTATAAAAAGAATGCATGTGGCTACATATTTTTTTAACGCATATAATTTGTTATTATGTGTTTACAGACTTTAGTGTTTTTTTTTTATTAAAATTACTTGGTTTGGGTTTATATAATTGGTATGTGATTTGTTTGTAAGCAAAAAAAGGGGTAATTTTTTTAATTGAATAGAAAAAATAATATGGGACTAAATTATATACAAATTATTGGAATTGTTTTTGAAGAAGTTAATTTACAGTAGTTTGTTGATTGGTAATTTTTCGTGCAGATATTAGTTAAAATGGCTTTCATCCAATTTGACATTAAATGTTGTGGGAAGTTTACGCGTCGCTGGTCGAACCCGGCTAAAGAAGGAGGTTATGCTTCAGCGCTGATCGAATTCTCGGCTTGCTTGTGCGTCAAATTGAAGTTACCTACGACTATTTAAAAGTACAAAATTATTTTAAGGTTGATTTGCCTTAATTCTATCGAAACACTAAGTCGAATGACTTATGCAAAGTACGTTATGTGGGACGATAATTATGGATACTTCCTTTAATTGGTTCTAACCTATGCCTCAACAAATCTTTGGTTATTTAATCTGACCTATATGTTAATAAAAAGTTTTTTTTAGCATATGCTATGGTAGTTGTTTGATGCGCTCTCCATTACATAATTTTGATTTCCACGCATCAATAATATTTTAGTTCCCTTAAAAAAACTTTAGTTGTACAATGCCAATCTATTTGTCAAACACTTGAAAGTTGAATTTTTGTCATTTGTGAGACTTTCGGACTAAATTGTATAAT
Source organism: Tanacetum coccineum (assembly GCA_026074375.1). Classification (NCBI taxonomy): domain Eukaryota; kingdom Viridiplantae; phylum Streptophyta; class Magnoliopsida; order Asterales; family Asteraceae; genus Tanacetum; species Tanacetum coccineum. The sequence continues at coordinate 43,471 of BQNB010014582.1, forward strand.
GGACTGAAATCCTTCATGATGAGTGAGACCTCACATGGACAAGTTTACCTTTTTTGGATTAGACGACTTAATTGAAGTTATTTTGTGAGACCTTAATACTCAAGGCATTAAGATGGGTTTAACATGTTTACCAATGCAAATAGTTTTGGCAAGTGTAAATCCCATAAAGATCTAGGAAATTGAAAATTTGTTTTTGTCAATTGATTGTTCGGACAAGTTGACCATGTTGGAATAAATTCATCACTAGCAGATCCAACTTGATGTGATGGGTTTATGCAATATGGGTTCTAATTTTCAAGGAAATTCTATGGTCATATGAATATTACATGGGTATTTTATTTTCTTGAAAAATGTATTATCGAAAATACTAATAATATGAACTTTTTCTGTAGAAATGGCGCAACTCAAAAATAACAACACTTTAAGTTCTGCGTTCAAGATTTTCTTTGAGCGAGAAAAAACTGATGGCAACAATTTCAATATGGTACGTTACTATGATTTATCTTGAGTGTGGCGGGGTACATACTGACTATTTTGTTATTCCTTTGTCTGCTGTACCCACTGAGAAGTGCTGAGAATGTTAAGTGCTGCATAGGAGCGAAAGCTGAATAAATGATACGTTTCTGATGTGGGCTTGTTTAATGATTGGAAAAATTTCACCTGTTCTACAAAGGCAGTTTTTGAAACATAATTTTCCGCAAGCCATGCTTAATGAACTCAGAAAAATGTTTGAAAAGCCTCAAGCTGTAGAGATCTACGATTTGGTGGATACCGCTTACACTAGCTGCAACAAGCCCCAGGAATAAATCCGTTAAGTGTCTCATGTGGTGAAAATGAAAGGGTAAATGGACAAACTCACATGATCTTGGGATAACCCTATGACAATGATATGGCGATCAACTTAATCAACAGGTCCCTTAACAAGGATTTTTTGATTTTGTTAGAAACTTCAATATGCATTAGCGTGGGATAAGGCAGTGAGTAAACTTAACGAATTACTCATTTGACTATGACAAGGTTTAAAAGAAAGGGACCTACCCCCAACTCAGGTATTGCTATTCAAAAGGTTGGGTGAATAAGCAAAAATCGCAAAGCGAACAAAAGGGTAAAGGCAAAGGCACAATTGATAAGAATAAGCAAGGTGTGGCTTATCAAGCCAAAGCCTAAGCAAAATCCTCTCAGAAGATGGAAATCCAAAGGGGGGAAATGGATTCAAGCTGTCACTACTGCAACTTAGTGGTCACTGAGAGGAAACTACCTCTTTACCTAGCTAGGAGTTGCGCATATCAAATAAGAACAGATGGGCTGAGCATGGTGCTGCACCTCTACGGAACTTTTTTATGATTGAATTATTTATGTTAAACTCACCAATTAAATCTTGGTATATGATTCTGGATGCGGTATTTTTACATTTTGTAATACGCTATAGGGATTTAGAGTGAAAAGGAAAGCTATCCTATGGAGAGCTTATCTGCTTGGGGAAATGGCGAGAACAAGCAGCGGTTGAAGCATTAGGGTGTGTTTATTTTAGTTTTTTACCATCTGGTTTAGTTATGTCATTTACCAATTGTCAGTATGCTCCTTCTATTGTTAGAGGTGTTGTTTTCCTTTTCTTGTTGGTTTGTCGTTGTTGTGGTATCACTGTTAATAGTTTTGGTATTTCTGATTTAGGTATTATGTTATTTTATTTGTTTGTGCTCTTTTTATGGGTATGGTGTGTTTGAATTTGACTGGTTTGTTTGTGTATGTGACACTAGTTGTTTGGATTGTAGTACTTTTTGGTGTCTGTAATGTGTTGTGTAATGGGGGTCTTGTATGCGGCGGTGATGTGATCGGTAGTCGGGAACTGTTGGGGCTTGTAGCGCTGTGGCGTTGGATTTTGAGGATTCGGGTTGGGTATGGGGGTTTGGTGACTTTGTGGTGCTGTGGTGTTTGGGGTAGTGGGGTGGGGGGGGTTGTTGACATTTGGTTTAAGGGGATCTGTTGTTTATGGGTTAGGGGTATGTGCGTAGGGGTGGTTGTATGTGTGGGGTTGTGTTGGTTTGGGGGTAGGGGTGTGGGGTGGCCTGGGGGCTTACGGGGTGGGCGGGTAGGGGGAGGATGGTTATCGGGTGGGGGGTGGGGTGTGGATGGTGTGTTTAGATGGGTGTGGGTGGTGTTATTGGGGGTGTGGGTTGTGTGGGAGCTGGTGTGGAAGTGTGGGTGGGGTCTGGGTGTTGGGGGGGTCTGTGGGTGTGTGTTGGGATGATTTTGGAATGTGTGGTGGGTGGTGATGGTTGGTGGGGGGGTGGGGGGTGTTTGAGGTGTTGTGGGGGTGGTGTGTGGTGTTCTGGCGGGTGTGGTTCGTTGGGGGTGGGGGGTGTTGTGGTTGGATGGTGTGATGTGGTGGTGTGGGTGGTGCGTTGATGTGAGGGATGTGGTGTAGCTGTGGGGTATGTACTATGGTGGTGGATGTGGGGGGTTGGGAAAGGGGGTATGGGTGTGGTGTTTTTGATCGTATTGTTGCGATGTGGTGGGATGGTTGGTCGTGTCTGGGTTGAGGGGTGGGTGTGCGTGGGGTTGGTGGTTGAGGAATGGTGATTGGGTGTTGGGGGTGGGGGGGGTTTGGTGCTGTGTGGGGTGGGGGAGTGAGGGGTGGGGGGGGGGGGGGTGGTGGGGGGTGTGGGTGGTGGGGGGTGGGTGTGGTGGGGGGTGGTAGGGTGCTTGGGCGTGGGGGGGGTGTTTGTGGGTGGGTGGGGATGTGTGTGTGGGTGGTCTGGGTCGTGAGGTGACTTTGTTGTTGTGCGGTTGGGTGGGGATGGTGGGTGTTTGGGGGGTTTGGGGTTGTTGATAGTAGTTGCATGGGGGTTGTGTGGGGTTGACTGGTGGGTGATGATGGGGGTTGCGGCGTGGGGGTGGGCGTTGTTGGGGTAGTAGTCGGTGGATGGTGGGTGGGTGGGGGGAGGTGTATGGCGGTTTGTGATGGGGGGTGGGGGGGTGGGTTGTTGTAGTGTGGGAGCAGGTGTTTGTCGGGGTTGTATGGGTGGCTGTGTGGGGGTATCGTGTGGCGGGTGTTTTGAGGGGTTGGTGTGGTATATTATGGGGGTGTGTGGGGAGGATTGTGAGGTGGGGGTGGGTATGGTGGGGGGTTGTGGTGGATGGGGGGTATGGTCGTTGGCTGATGTGGTTGGGTTAGTGGGGTCTTATGGTTGGTTTATTGCTTGTGTTGTGGGGTGGGGTTGGGTTTGTGGTTGGGGGGTTCTGTGGTGGTGGGTTGGGCTGGCGGGTGGGTGCGGTTGGGCTGTGGGGGGGTGATTGTTGTATGTTTTATGGGTTGTCCTGTTGGTGTGGGTTGGTGTTTGGGGGGGGGTGTTGTGGGGGGTGTGTGTGGGTGGGGGTGGGGGGGTTGGGGTTGGGGTTTGGGTGGGGGGTGTGGGTGTTGTGGTTCGTGGGGGATGGGAGTTGATGGTATGTGTGGGGTTGGGGTGGTGCTGGTGGGGGTTATTTGGGGTTGGGTGGGTGGATTGGCGGGGTGTGGGGTTTGGCGTGGGTGATGTGAGTTCTAGTATTAGTGGTTGTTTGGGGGGTTGGGGTGGTTGGTGTGTGGGCGTATTGGAGTTGGAGGTTGTGGGGTGTGGTGGAGATAGTGTGTTGGGTGGTGTGTGGTGTATGTGGGTGGGGGGGTTGGTTATGGTTGGGTTGGGGTGAGTGGTGGTGGTGTGGGGGGTTGAGGTATGCGGAGTTTGTGTGGGTGTTTCGGGGTGTGGTGTGGGTGTTGGTTGAGGTGTCGTTGGTGTAATGTGTTTGTGTGGTGGTTGGGTGTGGGGTGTTTTTAATAGGTTGGTTTGGGCTGGGTGATGTTGGGTATGGGGTGTGGTTGGTGGAGAGGGTGGGAGGGTTGTGTGTGGGATGTTGGTGGGGTGTCGTTGGGGGTGGGTTACGGTGGGTGGAGTGTTGCCGGGTTGTGGGGGGAGGTGCGGTGGTGTGTGTGTGTCATGTTGTGGTGTGGGTGTGGTGTTAGGTGGGGGGGGAATTGGGGGTAGGTGTCTGTGTATGGGGGGGGACTGAGGTGGGTGGTGTGTGATGGGGTGGGGGTTGGGTTGGCTTCGTGTGTGGTGTGGGTTGTGGGGGTGGGGTGATGGGAGTATGGGGGGGTGTGTTGGGGGTGGGGGTGGGGTACGCGAGGGATGGGGTGGGGGGTGGGTGGTATGTTGGGGTGGTGGGGGGTGGATGGGGGGGATGTGAAGGGGGGGGTGGGGGGGGATAGTGATGGGTGGTATTTTGAGGAGGTGTTGTGGGAGTAGGGGATGAGGGATGTGGGGATTTGTGTGTGGGTTGGTGGTGGGGTTGTGTTGGTTGTGTGGTGGGTGTGGGTGGTGGTTGGGTTGGGATGGTGATGGGGGTAGGAGGGGGGTGGGTTGGGGATTATCGGCATGGGGGGGTTGGGGGGGTTGTAGTTGGGGCGGTGGAGGTGGGTGGGTATGGATGGGTATGTGATTATGTGTGTTTGGTTGCGGGGGCGATGTGTTCGGGGGGTTGTGTGTGTGTGGTGGGTGGGGGGTATGGGGTTGAATGTGTTGGGATATGTGCTGTGGTCGTTTGTGTGGTGTTTGTGGTTGTGGTGATGTATTGGGGGTTCGGTTGTATGGTGGTAGTTTTGTGTGTGATGCGTAGGGTGCGTGGTTGTTTGTGGGTGGTCGGGTGTTTTTGAGGTGGGGTGGGTGTGTTGATGGTGGTGTGATGTAGGTGGTGGTGGGGATGGTGGGATTTGTTGTGAGCTGGTGGTATGTGGGGGGGGATGGTTTGGTGGGGTTTGTGGGTGGGGTGGGGGGGGGGCTGGGGGTGGGTGGGTTTGGGGTGGTTGGTGTGAGGACTGGGGGTTGGGGGATTATGGGTGGTTGGGATCTTGGGGTTGAGTGGGGGGGTGGGGTGGTGGTTGTGTGGAATGGTATTGTGTGGGATGTTGGCTCGTGGGCAGTGGGTTGGGTGGTGTGGAGGGGTGGAGGGAGGAGAGGGGGGGGGGGGGGTGGGTGGGGGTGGGGGGAGGTGGTGGTGTGTTGAGGGGGAGTGGCGTGTGGTGTGGTTGGTGGGATAGGATCGTGGATGGATGCGGTTGGCTCGTAAGTAGGTGTTGAGGTGGGTGGGTGGTGTTTTGAGGGGTGGTTGGGTTGAGTTGTGTGTGGGGTGGCGGTGGGGGTGGGGTGTGGTTGGGGTTGAGTGTGGGTGTGTGTGGAGGGGTGAGGGTGTGTTTCTGGGGGTGGTGCAGTGAGTTGGGGGGTTGGAGATGGTTTGTTAGGCGGTTGGGATAGGGTGTGATAGTTATGGGGTGTTTGGGTATGGGTTGGGGGTAGGGGTTGTGTTGGGTGTGTTAGGGGGTGTATCTGGGGTTTGGGTATGATGGTTGGGGGGGGTGAGAGGGGTGTGGAGGTTGTGGTGGATGGGTGTGGGGTGTGATATGTGAGGTTTTTGGTGTAGTGGGTGGGTGTTGTGGTCGGTGGGTGGGTGGTGGGTGGTATGGTGTGGGTTATTGTTGTTGGGGTTGTGGGCATGGGGTGGCTAGGGGGTGTTGGTTGGTGGTGGTTTGTGGTGGATGTCAGGGTGGGGGTGTGTGATGTGGGGCGGTGTTGTATTCTTGGTGGGGGTTTGTGGGGGGTGGGGGGGTGTTGTGGGTGGGGTTTGGGTTGGGATTGCGGGGGGGGGTGGTTGGATGGTGTCGGGGGGGTGTGGGGGTGGCTGGGTGGTTGGTTTGTTTGTGGTGGTAGAAGTCCTGTGGGACTAGGGGGCTGGCGGGGAAGGGTGGGGTTGGGGGGGATTGGTATATGGTGTGTGGGTGGCTGATGTGTGGGGGTGTTGTATGGATTGTGGGTTGTTGGTGGGGGTGGTGGGGTTGGTGTATTGGTGTGTGCTTGTTGGGTGGATGTGATGTGTGTGGGTTCTGATGTGTGGGGGTGGGTGCTGGGGGTGGTGTGTGGGGTGGGTTGGGGTGGTGGGGTGTGATGTTGTTCTGTTTGTGTTTGGTCGATGTGTGTGGGTAGGATGGTGGGGCGGTTGTGGGCTTTGGTGGCGGGCGTGTGGGAGTGGGTTGTGGGGTATGTCGGTGTGGGTGGGGAGGTTATGTGGGCGGGGGGTATATTGAGGGGAGGTGGGTGTCCGGTTGGTGTGGTGTGGGGATTCTTGTGTGGTGCTGTGGGGGTGATTAGTGGGGGTGGTGGTGGGGATGTGGGGGTAGGGTGGTTTTATGGGTTGGGTTTAGGGATTGTGGGGGAGGGGTGGGGGGGGGGTGGTGTTGTTGGATGGGTGTGGTGGTAAGGATATGATGTGGGTAGGGGTGTGGTGGTGTTGGTGGAGGTGTGTATGTTGGGGCGTGGGGGTGGTGGGGGGGGTCTTGGAGTGGTGGCTGGTGTAGAGTGCTGGTGGGCGTGGGGTGGGGAGGTGGCTGTGGGGGTGGTGGATCGGGTTAATGGGGGGTGGTGGGGTTTTGGGAGAGGTGGATGGTATTTGGTTTGTGTGGGTTGGGTGGTGGCGTTGGCTTGGAGTGTTGGGATGAGGGGATGGGTGTTGGGGGGGTAGTAGTGGGGGCGTGGGGGGTGAGGGTGTGGTGGGTTGGTTGCTGGGGATGTGATCTGTTCTTGGGGTGTGTGTGGGGTGGTTGGGGGGGGTTGGGGTGTGGTGTGGTTGGTGAGATCTTTGTTTTGTGTGGGGGGGTTGTGTTGGGTTTGGTGTGGTGTGTGGGGGGTGGGGTGTTGTTAAGGTATGGTTTGTTGGGTGGCGGGGTGTGGGGTTAGGTGTGGTGTTTGGTGGGGGTTTGTGGTTGTGTGGGGTGGGTTTGGGTGTGGGGGCATGTTGGGTGGGTGGATAGTTAAGTGGGGATGTGGCTTGGGTGGGGGTGGTGGTGATGGTTAGTTTGGTGGGGGCTGTGGTTGGTGTGGTGGGGGGATGTGGTGTGTGGGTTGGTGGTGTGTGTTGAGTGGATGTGTGTGTGTAGGTGTGGGGTGTGATGCTGGGAGGTTTTAATTTTAATATTATCATTAAAAATTATATAATTTTTACTTTATTATATTTTATTTTTTAATTATTTATATTTTTAATTTTATATTTTATATATTTTATTACATTTTTTATTTATTTTTCCATATTTTTCATATTTTATATTTTTATTTGTTTTTAATAATTTTATTTTAATATTATTTTTATTCATTTATTTATTTTATATATAATTTATTCATTATATTATACTCAAATTATTTATTATTCATTAACATCATATATATATTTTTTTTTTTTATATATTTTAAATTTTTATTAATTAATTAAAATTCTACAGTCATTAGCTTGTGTGAAAAATGTCATTTTATATTTATATATAATTTTTTATTATTTTTTTTATTTTTTATTTATTTATCATATGTTTTGATTTTTATGTTTATTTATTTTTTATCATAGTTATTCTATTATTTTTTTTTTTTTTTTAATTTTTCAAATTTTTTTTTTTTTTAATTAATACATATATTTTTATATTTTTATTTTTATTTTTTATTTTTTTTTTCAATAATTGTTTTTTTTATATTTTTTTATTTTATAATTTTATTTATAATTTTTTTATATATTTTTTACATTCTATTATTTACTATATCATATTATGTATATATTTTTAAATTTTATTTTTTTTATTATCATATTCATTATGAGTTTCATATTTAAATAAAATAATAAACATATATAATCATTTATTCTTTATATATACAATTGCATCATTTTTTTTATATCATTATTAAGTTTTTTATATAATATTTCATAATTTATATATATTTTTATTTTATTTTTTAATAATATTATTATTTCCATTTATATTATTTTATATTTTTTTTTTATATTAATTTTTTATTATTTTTTTTTTAAATAACATTCATTATTATTTATCATTATTATTATATTATATTATTTATTTTTTATAAATATTTATATAATCTTTTTATTTTTTATTTATATCATTTATTACATATTATTTTATTTATAATAATTAATTCTCTATTCAATTCATTTTTTAATATTATAATTAATTTTATATATATTTTTTATTATATTATTCATTTATTATTATTTTTATAATTTATAAAATTATTCTTATTTTATTAATTTATTATAAAAACATATTATTATATTTTAAATATATTAATTATTATATATCAATTATTATATAATAATTTTTATTTTCATATATTTTTTATATATTTCATTTATCCATTTCCAAAAATATTTATATAATTTAATATTTATTAATTTTAAACAAATTCATTTATATTTATATTTTTTTATTTTTTTTATTATTTCAAACATATTATTTTTATTTTATTTTTATCATATATTTTTTTATTATATTTATCTATTAATTTTATTTTATATATAATTTTTATATATTTTTATATATTTTTATTAATCTTATTTCATATCATATATTTTTATTTAAATATTTATTTTAATTATTATTATATATTATTAATATTAATTTTATTTTTTTTTATTTATTAAATTTTTTATATTATATATTTAATTTTAAAATTTTAAATTTTTTATTTTATTCATATTCAAATCATATTCAATTATTTAAATATTTTAAATTATTTCAAATATTTTTTACTTTATTTTAATTATTTTATATATTTTTTTAATATTTAATTTATTTTTTTTTATTTACTTTTTATTTATATTATATTATATATAATTTCATGTTATTTTTTATTCTATTAATTATTATTATTATTCATTATTATTCATTATTTTTATTTATTTTTTTCATATATTCATTTTTTTAGATATTAATCCATTAAATATTATATTATTTTTTTTTATTTCATAATTTTATAATTTATCTATCATTTTATTAATATAAATTTTTACTTTTATATTTTTATCTTTAATTTTTATTTTAATTTTTTTTTTTTATTATTTAAATACATTATCTTTTTTATTATTATTATTATTTTATAATTATATTTTTTATATTAATATTATATTTTTACTTAAATTTTTTTTATTATATATAATATAATATTTATTTATTTTTTTTCTTAATATATATATTTCAATATATTATTTTTTTTTTTTTTGTTTTTTTTTTTTTTACTTATTTATAAATTTAATATTTTTTTTTTTTATTCATTAATATACATAAATATTCTCATTTTTTTTATTTTTCAATTTTTTTTTTATAAATTTTATTTATTAATATTTTTTTTAAATTTTTTTTTTTTTATATTTCCATTTCATTTTATTTATTTATTTTATTTATTACTTTTATTAATTTATTATTATTATTTATATAACATTCATTTTAAATTTAAAATTTATCATTTATAATAATATAATTATTTTTTAAATTCAAATATTATTTTTTATTCTAATTTATTAACATTATTTTTTATTTAGTTTTTTTTTTATTTTTTTTCATATTATTTATTTTTATTATTTTCATAATTTTTTTTATATTTATTTATTATTTGATATTTTATTTTATATTTAATTATTATTATATTATATATTATATATTCGATACCTTAATAATTTTTGTTTTTTTTTTACAATTTTTTATTATTTTTATATTTTTCTGTTTAACACTTTATTATTACATTCATATTTTTATATATCATGCAAATTTAACATTATTAATATTTATTTAATCATATATTCTACATAATTTATTATTATATTTCATAATATTATTATTTTATATTTTTTCATTTTTTTTTAAATAATTTTTTTTTTTTAATTTTTTTTTCATATTTTTTTTTTTTTCATTAATTCATTCATTTATAAAATTAATTAAAATTATTTAGTTTATAATTTTATATATTTACATTATATATTTTATATTATACTATATATTTATAAATTTTTTATATTTATATTATTATATTTTCTTTTATAATTATCTTATTTAATTAATCTATTATCATTTAATTATATTATTTATATCTATTTTAATTTTAATTATATTTTTTTAACTTAAATTTAATATTATCCATACCATTATTTGTTTATTTTATAATTTTTATAATTTTTTTATTTTTAAATTTATTAATATTTTATATTTATATATTAATTATTTTATTTATATTATTTATATTATTATTATACAATTCATATATTTATATTATTTAATTTATTATTTTTTTTATAATTATATTTTTATTATAATGTTATTAATTTTATTCCATCATTTATTTTTTTACATTTTATTTATATTATATATTATTTTATTTATCAATATTTTTTTATCAATTTTATAAATATATATTTTTACATATTATTTATAATATCATTCATTTATTAAATCATATAATTATTTACTTATCCAAAATTTATTTTTTCATTATAATATTATTTTTTTATTTTATATATATAATTATAAGATCTGTATTTCGTTTTCAATTGGCTTTTATATAAGTGCGTATGTGATAGTTATACGTAGAATCGTGTTTTGTCTGCAAAGTAAGAGTGTATTAAATATCACGAGTTGTCTACTCCTGAATCCACATGATAAGGTCCCACCGTATGTCCCAATACGCCTCCCCCGACATCTGCCTTCACCATCATCCCCTCGTACAGTCCCAAACACCCACACAGACACCCCATGCTACCCCCACCCCCCCAACACTCCACCCCCCTCCCCTCCCCCCCACCTTTCCTCCCCACCCCCAACACACAACACCCTACTTCCTCCCCATCACCCATCCCTCATTTCCTACTTTCTTTTCTACCCACCCCTCTCCTTACTCACTTTTATTTTTATTATAATTTAATTATTATTTTTATTAGTTTTTTTTAAATTTTATATTTATTATATATTTTATTATTTCATATTTTTATTTTATTATTTTTTATATTTATAATATTTATTAAAATTTTTTATTTATTATAATTTTTTATTTTTTATATTTTTATAAATCTTATTTATTATATATTTATTTAATATTATTAATTTTTTACTTTTCAATTATATTATTATTAATTATTTATTACATTTAATTTAAATTATTAAATATAATTTCCATTTATTTATAATACTTATAATATTTTTTTTTATATATTTTATATATTATTTTTTTATTTAATTTTTTATTATTTTTTTATTTTTTTTTGTTTTTTTTTTTTTTTATATTTATATATATATATCATTTTTTTTTTTTTTTTTTTATTTATTATTTACATTTAATTAAAAATATTATTTATTATTTTATATTTTATAATTTATATTTTAATTTTTCTATCATTCAAATTTATAATAATAATCTATATTTTTTTTTTTTTTAATTTTTGTTTTTTTTATTAAGTTTAATTAATATTTTACAGAATTATATTTATTTTTTTTTTTTTTTTTATATTATTTATTATTTAAAAAATTATTTTTTTATTTTAAAATACAATATATCCTTTATTTTTCACAATCATATATTTTTATTATTTCTTTATATTCATTTTTTTAATACATATATTTATATTTATAATTTTATTATTTTAATTTAATATTTATAATTATTTATATATATATTATTTTTATCAAATATTTACATTTTAATTTTTTAAATCATTTTATACATCATTTTACAACATTTTTAATTTTTTATAATTAATTTTTTTATAATATTTTAATTTTATTTTTATTTATTATTTTTAATACCAATTTATATTAATTACATTATAATTTTTTTTTATATTTATATATTTCCAATTTTTAATTACATTAATATTTATTTATATCTTTATTATAAAATTTTTTTTAATTTTTTTATTATATCTTTTTTTTATTAAAATTAAAATTTAACATTAGTATTTTTATTCATATTTTTTATTTGTTTATTATTAATCTTACAATTTCATGTATTTTTTTTTATTTAACATTATTTATATTCATTTATACATATTATTATTTATATTAATATTTATTTTTTATATATTTATTATTTATTTATATTTTTTTTATTTCATTAATTTATAATTCATTTACTTTCATAATTTTAATTTTAATTATTATCATATTTTATATAATTTCATATTATTATACAAAAATTATTTTTTATTTTTATATATATATTTTTATATTATATTTTCTTATAATTATTTTTTTATTCAAAATTATTTTTATTATATATTTTTTTTAATTTTATTTATACCCATTATAATCATTTATATAATTATTTTATATTATTTTTATTATTATTATTTATTATTAAATTAATCTATTTTACATTTTTTTCTTATTTTTAATATTATCACATTATTTTTTTATATACCATCATATATTTCATTTTTTTTAAATATTTTTATTCTCTCGCTCGCGCTCTCTCTCTCTTATTATTTATTAATTTTTTTTATATTCAATTATTAAATTATATTAATATTTATTTTATATTTTATTTAATTCATCGTCTAAATTATATTATTTTATCAAAAATATTTTAATTATAAATTTTATAATTATATTTTTTTATTTATGAATTTCACCATTAATTAATAATTTTTTAATTATTTATTATATTTACTCTTATTTTATCATATTTACATATTAATATATCATATTATTACATATTTAATATTACTAATATATTATTTTTTCTATATCAATTTTATTCAATTAATATTTTATCATATTTATATTTATTATAATTTTTTTTTATAATTTTATTTTTTTATAATCATAATGTTTATAATATTTATATATTATTTTTTAATTTTATTTTATTATTAATATTTTTTTATCATTTATCATTTTATATTTATTATATCTATTTATTATTATATAATCATTTTTAATATATTAATTCTTACAATTTTTTTTTTTTTTTAAATTTATTTTCTATATTATACATAATAATTTATCATAATTTTTTTTTTTTTTATTATTTTTATTTTAAATTAATTTTTTAAATCTTATACATTTTAAATAATCATTTTATTCATTTTAATATATAATTATTTTTATTTCATTTATTTTATAATTTATTTTATTTTTATAATATTTTATTTATTTATTATTTTATTATTTAACATATTTTTTTCATTATAATTTATTACTTTTTTATTATATATTATTTAATAAAATTTATTTTCCATTTATTCATTTTATATTTTTATTTTTTTATTTTATTTAATATTATATATAATATTATTTTTTTTATATTTATTTATAATAATATTTTTATTTATTATATTTTTTTTTTTTTTTTATTTATGATTATATTTATATATTTTATATACTTTATTATATATATTTTTTATTTTTATTAATATTTATATCATTAATTTTTTTTTATTATTTATAAATTTTTATTTATTATTTATTTATTAATTTTACATTAATATATTTTTTTAAATTATACCATAATATTTTTTTCATAATTTATTTTTTTTTTATATTCTTAATTATTTTTTTTTAATTTTTCATTTTTATTTTTTTAATTATTTTCATTACTATTATTTTAATTTCATTTTTATTATATTATTTTATTTCTATATAATAATAATTTTTATATATATTTTTTATTTTATAATTCAATAATAATTCAATCATTTATCATATTAATTATTATATTTTTTTAAATTCAATATTATATTTTTATATTTTTTATTTTTTATATTAATTTTTTAATTTTTTAATCTATTATTATAATTTAATAATTTTTTATTTATTTTATTATATATTTTCATTTATTCTATTAATATTTTAAATTTTAATTTTCTATATTATTTTTTTTAATTTTTTATATTAATTTATTCATTTTATTACATATTTTTATTATATATATATATATTTTGTTATATATCATTTTAATCTTTTTAAATTACTAATTATTTTAAATTTTTAATACTATATATTTTATTTTAATTTTTTTTATATTTTTTATTTTATTTTTACATTTTTAAAATTTATATTATTTTTTAATTTATATTTTTAATTTAATAATTTTTTCACTTTAATTTATTATATTAATTTATTAATTTAATTTATCATATATTATATTTTATTTATTTTTATTTATTTAATTTTTTAATTTTTTTATTTTTTTTATTAATTTTTACATTTCAATTATTATTTTTTTTATATTTTTTTAACATTATATTTATTTTTTTTATAATTTTTTTTTTATTTTTTATAAAATTAAATTTAATTATTATAATTCAATAATTAATACAATTTTTTATTATATTTAACACATTAATATAAATTATTTATTTTTTATATATTTAATATTTTTTAATTTTTATTATTTTTATTTCCAATAAAAATATATTTATTTAATTTATTCTTTTTATTTTTTACAATTTTATTTCACATATTTTTATATTATTATTTTAAATAATATAATTTTTATTTATACAAATTTAATTTAATTTTTTATTTTTCATTATTACAACATATTTATTTTTTTAATTATTATTATATATTACATTATATTTTTTTATTTAATATTAAGAATTATTAATATTCATTTTTATTAATTTTATAATATTATTTTTTAATTTATAATATATTTAATCATAATATATTTACTCATTTTTTATAATCATTTATATATTATAAATATCAAAAATAAAATTATACATATATAATAAATTTTTATTTTAAATTTATTTTTTTACATATTTAAAATTTTTTTATTTATATTTTATATTTAATTTTATAATCATTAATTATATCAATAATATCATATTAATTATTTTATTTTTTATATTATTTATTTTAAATTATTATATAATTTTAATTTTTAATATATCATTAATTTCAAAATATATATTCATTATATATTATAAACTATTTTTAATTAAAATATTTTTTTAATTCAATAATTTTTATATTATTTATTTATAATAATATTTCCATTATTTTTTATTTTTTTTATTATTTTTATCATTTTTATATTAAATAATAATTTATAATATTTTTATATACAATTATACATCTATTATTATTTTTAAATTATTGTAATTTATAAATATTATTATTAATTTTATTCATTTAATTTTATTTCATATTATTTATTATTTTATTACAAATATATTATTATATTTTTCACTATAATTATGAATACATTTTAATATTATTTTATATATCATTTTATTTAATATCACTATATTAATTATATTTTTTTATTTATTTTTTATTTTTTTATTATATTTTCTTTATTTATAATTTATATATTATTTCTTATCATCATAGTATTATATTTTTATTTATATTTTTAATTTTTTTTATATATTTTTTTTTTTATATACTTTTAACACATTTTTATAATTTTTTTCTTTATATAAAAATTTACTATCCTTTTTTATTTAATTATAATTATCATATACATTAAATATTTTATATTTTATTTTACTATCTATTTTAATTTTTTTTATTTTCATTATTATTATATTTATTTTATTTATATTTATATTACATTATTTTACATTTATTTTTTTATATTTTAATAATTTATATAAATTATTCAATATTTTTAATACTTCCTTATCATTTTTTTTTATTTATTATTTTGATTTTATTTATCAATAATAAATTTATTATATTTATATATTTATATTTTTATATATTTAATTTAATTATTTCAATATTAATTCATCTTAATTATTTATTTTATATTCATATTGAATAATATATTTTTTTTTATTTATTTAAATTTTATTTTTTTATATTAATATTATATTTATACATATTAAATTTATTTTTATAATTTACTTTTTTTTAATTCATTTTATATTTTTAAATTATTATTCATAACATTAATTCACATATTTTTATTTTTTTATTCTTAATTATTTTATTCCATTTTTATAATTTTAATTTTATATTTAATTTTTATATCATATTTACAATATAATTTATTTTTAATATTAATTTTTTTAATATTTATTCATTATTTTTTATTTATTATATTTATTTTAATTTTATTTTTTATCTTTAATTTACAATTTATCACATTTTTCATACATTTCATATATTTTTATTTATTTATAATTTTTTTAATTTATTTTTTAAATTATTTTATTAATTTATAATATTAATCATTAAATTGATTATTAAATTATAATTAATTTATTTTTAAAATTATTTATTTAAACACTTCTAATATATATTAATTTTATATCATTATCTTTTATATATTATTATTATCATTTTTATTATATTAAACATATTAATATTCATTTTTAATTATAATTTATTAATTCATTACATTTATTATATTAATATTACTACAATATTTATAATTTTATCATTTTAAATTTAATCTTATATTTTTTCATATTTATTTTTATTTTATTATTTTATATATTCTCATATTAAATATTTCATATTATATTATTTATTATATAATATAAATTATATAATTTATTTATAATTTTAATATAAAACATTAATATTACATATTTATTATATAAATTATTCTTATAATCTTTAAAAATTATTATATTATATTCATTTTTTTTTTTAATTCATTATTTATTATTTTATTTATTTATTTAAAATTTTCCAAATTATATTAATTTTATTATTCCAAATATATATAATTTTTTAATTTCATTTTAAAATTATTTTCTTTAACATATTTTATATATTTCAACATATATATTTTTTTTTAATTTATTATTTTTAAATTACTAATTTTTTTACAAATTAAAATTAATATTATTTCAATATTTTATTATTATTTATAAATTTTTTATTTTTCAATTTAATTTTTATTTCTTATTATATATTTTATTTTTTTTTTTTATTTATATCATTAATTTTATTTTTCCATTTTAAGATATTATATTATTATTTTTAATTTATTTTTATATATATTTTATTTACAAAAATTTCAAATTTTTTTTATATTATTATATTTTTTTTATATTTTTTTCATTATAAATTTTTTTTATTAATTTTATTTATATTAATATGAATTTTTTAATTATTAAATTATATTAATTAATTTAACATTAACATTTATTTATTTCTATTTTATCATTATTATAATAATTTTTTTTTTATATTTATATTTTATTAACATTTATTTTATTTATTTAATGAAATATATATTATTATTCATCACATATTATATTTTATATATTCATTTTATTAATTTAATATTATTTATTTATATTTTTTTTTTTCAATATTTTTAAATTTTATTATTTATTTTTATTTTTATATTTACATTATATTTGAAAAATCATTATTATATATTTATTAATTTTATATTTTTTTTCTAATATTTATTTTTTATAATCATTATAATTCATTTTATAATAATTAATATAATTAATATTATATATTTTCAAATCATTTTATCATAAAACTATTTTCCCAATTTTTTAAATTTAATATTAAATTATAACATTTTTATAATTCATTTATATTATATTTATCATAATTATTTTTTAATTATAAATTATAATTAATTTATTAATTTAATTATTATTATTTCATTTTCAATAATTCATCTATTTTATTTACTATTTTTATATTTCTTTAAATATAATTTTTATTTATTTAATATATTATATTTATATGATCTTTTTTTATATTTTAAATTATTATTAAATAAATTTAAATCCTTTTTTAATATTTTTTTTTATTTCTCATTATATTTTTTTAATACATATTTTCTAATTATATTTTTATTTATGTTAATAATTTTTTATTTTTTAATATTTATTTATTTTTTTATTTTATATTTTTATATTTTTTAATTTTTATTTTTTTTTATCAAATATTTAACATACATTATTATATATATTTAACAATATATTTATTAAATATATAATTATATTTTATATTTTCATTTTTTTTTATTATTTTTTTTCTTTTTATTTTTTAATTATAAATTTATCATTCAGTATTTTACATTATTTTTAATTAAATTTATTTTTTATTACAGATGGTGTGGGACCATTTAGGCATGTGTCAAGGAAAGGTGCTAGCTACTTCTTAACCTTTATTGATGACTTTGGGCGTTATGGTTATGGTTACTTGCTTAAGCATAAACATGAGGTATTTGAAACTGTAGTATTTAAATATAAGAAGTAGAAATGATTATAGGAAGTAGATAAAACGGCTCTTCGATCCGATAGAGGTGGTGAATATTTATGCAGGTTTAAGGATTATCTAGGTAAGAATGGAATAGTACAGCATCTTACTTCTTCATATACTCCACAACAAAATGGTGTATCTGAAAGGAGAAATCGCACATTATTAGATATGGTACGATCTATGTTTAATCTTACAACTCTACCATTATCCTTTTGGGATTATGCCTTAGAATCTGCTGTTCGTATTCTAAATATGGTTCCCAACAAGAAGGTTGATAAGAACCATATGAAATATGGCATGGCAAAGGTACCGAATTTGTCTTATTTAAAGGTTCTGGGCGTGCGAGGGTATGTGAAACGTGACTCAGCTTGATAAACTCCAACAGAGATCTGTTAGGTATCTTTGGAGGGATACCTAAGGGTAACTATGAGTTATACTTTTTATTTTACACCTGAAAAAAAAGTTATTGTTGTTAGGTATGGAGATTGTCTGAAAGAGATCTAATATCTCAATGAATTCAGTGGGGGAGATTATGATATGGAAGATGTTCATATGGTACTTACCTTCTGAATTACCTAGCGTATAATTCTGTAGAACCTGAAAGTTGGGTCCTCTACCGGAATTAATTCCTGTCCGTAGGTCTGAAAGGATACCTCGTGCACCCAACCGTTCTATGTCTAAACATGGAGCGTTGAAGATGATGTAATAGGGGATCTTGGAGGAACCTCTATTATAAAGCTGCCATGCTTGTACCCTGATAAGGTAAGTTGGCCAAGGTTCATGGATGAGGAAATGAACTCCATGAAAGTTACATGAAGTATGGGATTGAAGTAGGACCTCCTCCCAATGCTAAAATAGTCAAAGAGTAAGTGGCTATTCAAGCAGAATGACTGACATGGAATGGTCAATTACACACTATTTTTAAAGCTGTCTGGTAGTAAAGGCTGCACTCAAACCTATGGGATTGACTTGAGGAAACTTTTTCTCCATGTAGCAGACATTTGAGCTATATAGGATTCTCATAGCTATAGCAGGTACTTTGTTTATGAGATTTGGCAATATGGATGTTTAAAAATGCCTTCTGATTGGTCGCTTGTTAGATGAAGGACTTTCTTTATGGAGCAACTCCCCCATTGAAGGGTATGTTAAAATCCAAACAATCCCATACCGTCTTGTATGCAAACTTCAACGATCTATTTATGGTTTGAAGCAGCATCAGTCATGGGAATATAACGGTTTTGTGAGGGAAATCAAGACAGTTTGGATTTTACTTAAAAAATCGTGATGAGCCATGTGTATATCGCAAAGCTAGTGGGAGTAATGTAGTATTCTTGATCCTATATGTTGATGACATATTAATCATGGGAAACAACATTCCAAGACTTAAGAAGTAAAGGTCTTATCTTGGATAAGTGTTTTTCTAGAAGGTGTTAGGAGAAGCTGCCTACATTCTGGGAATTAAAATTATAGAGATAGATCTAAGGGTTAATTGGAACTTTAGTCAAAGTGTCTTTCATTGACAAAATATTTGAAGAAATTCAATATGCATAACTCTAAGAAAGGTTATTTGCCAATGGAGTACAAACATGAATTGCAGTATGAGATGTGTGTTGCTTCAACACTGAAGAGAGGTGGTTCATGAAGAAGGTACCTTATGCTTGGTGAAGGATTCTATTATGTATGTGTTAGATGCACAGGCACGATGTGGCGTTTGCTCAAAAACTTGGCTCAGTCGTATAACAGAATCCAAGGAATAGCTCCATTGGGTTGTTTGTTTTTAAAAACATATTCTGAAGTATCTGAGGAATACGTGAGATATGTTTTTAGATAGGAGGGAATCCCAGATACAGACTTTGTTACAGGGTTTGTGATTGCGGTGCCTGGCAATGTGATAAAGTTGATACGAAGTCTCATTTAGGGTTAGTCTTTGTCGGTCACATTGAGAGGAGCAGTAGACTGGCCAAGCTAGAAGCAGACAACGATTGCGATGTCTGCAACCATGCTGATACATGGCTGCTTCAGATGCAGCTATGGAGTGCTGTTTGATTAGGTAATTTGTTTGGAGATTTGGGAGTCGACTGCCTTCAATAAAAAAGATTATTAATATGTATTGTAGGAACATTCTCTTGCAAATATACTTCGCCTAGATTCTAGAGTTAAGAAGTATGGCGCCAGACTATTTTCTATGAGATTATCACTACGTTTCTGAGAACAAGTCGAGAGTGTGAAATCAAATATTAAAAGTTCACACAGATGATAAACTTTGCTGATCCTTTCACTAAGGCTTTACCTAGGAGCAAGGTTACTGATCTTGCCAATGGAATTGGACTTCATTAGCTGTAGTTTCAGATACTGTGATTGTATTTGGATAAAGGAATATATAAACAATTATTATTTGTATGAAATAAATTATTGGTTATGTTTTTTTTTTGTTATTTAATTTTGTATCTATTTTACATGTTTTAAATCCGTAAATAAATGAAAATATTCTAATTGGTCCGTTGTAAATTAATGATATTGGGAATATTATTAAATTAAGACAAATCTAAATTGTGGTCGGATATACTTGAAAGTATATTGATGTAATTACATGCCAAATTTAGGTGATATTCAATGAATTGAATATAGGACGTATCCCAACTATATGATTGTACTTTATGGATCTTGTCATTAAGTAAATCATAAAATAGTTATCCTCAGACTTGAGATACCAGGAAACTGTCATGGATCTAGTGCATTTCTGTGAAGGCATTTATGACTATACGTAACTGGTAGTTATACGGATTGTTTTCAGAAGTGTTGAAAAATTCATAAGTTTTGTTTGTAGTCACTTAAAGGATTGTTTCCTTCAAATTTCGTTTTGAAGTTTAATACAACTGGGCCCCTCGTGGATTGGTAGATGTATGTTGTTGGTCAACCCAGATTTTCTGGAATTACGTTTTAAAGATTTGGTTAATCTTGCACAATCAGATTAAAAACGAGAAACAGAATCAGTTAATTAAGGAATGACTAAGATCCATATCCTTATTAACATTGTATTAGAAACAAAAGAATAATAATAATGATGAATCATTAAAAGATTTTGTCCAGGAGACCTTACTCAAGATTATACTAGAGGCATCGGCGTGTTGCTAGACGCTAACCGATGTGATCACACTATTAAGATATGTCCAAGTGGGAGCTGTTAGTTTTATGGACATAAATTAGTAGATGTGTGTTAGGATCGAACTCGAGACCTCGGGATTGCACACATTACGTATGAAGGAATTAATGGACAATAATTAATATATATATATAACGTTATATATTTAATTATTAAAACACAAAATAAATGTTTAATGGAAGTTAGTAGTTAATGAGGATTGACTAACGATCGTTAAATATTACAAGTAAAGGACTAGAATGAAAAAATAAGTCGGAAAGGTTCCGGAAGCCCTTTTGGGGTTAATTAGCCGATCGGTTGGGCTTTGGGAAACCCAATCCCATACCAACTTGTCCTCCAAGTTATCAAGGCTATATAAACAAGGCTTAGGGTTATTTGTAGATAGACTTTTGTGCACTTGCTATAACCCTAAACTTGTTTTCTTTTTCTTTTTCTGGTGCTCGGCCGAATACCCCACTTCAAGGGTTTCGGATTTTGTTTTTCCAAAACAAAATTGTTTGTGTTTTATTTACTAGCATAAGCATTAATTCGGTTATAGTACGTGTGTACAAGAACGAGGTATTAACTCACTATAGTTAATATCTTGGATCGAATAACAAAAAGGTAAGGGGTTATTCATTGATCCAATCATAAACCCTAATTAGGGATTTGATCAAGAACAAAGGTAATCAAGAACGATTCTTGTGCTCGTGAGAATCCAAAGGTATGTAACCCGACCCGGTTAATTATATGCATGTTATTATATGATTTGTTATCGCTTCCGCTATTACGTGCTTTCATGATTTGTTTAGATTATAATTGTTATGTATGCTGAAAAACAACAGTACTATATACTAAAGATCAAAATCTTATTTTGTCATTTTGTGCCTCTTTCTTGGGCTCCCACTTTGGGCCGGTTTATTGGGCTCCCACTTTGGGCCGGCCCAATTGGTTTTTTTTAAATAAAAATTGGTTTTCACAAAATAAGAAGAGATCAAAATCTTATTTTGTTTTGTGCCTCTTTCTTGGGCTCCCACTTTGGGCCGGTTTATTGGGCTCCCACTTTGGGCCGGCCCAATTGTTTTTTTTTAAATAAAAATTGGTTTGCACAAAATAAGAAGAAAAAAATTATAAAAGTATCGATTTATTCATGGTAAATAATAAATCCGCGAAAATTATCTTCGATACCTAATAACTTTAAAATAATCGACATGGTCTGAAAGTACAATCAGCTATTTAATTAAGAAAACAAAAAAATTTTAAAATGTGACGAAAAAACTATAATCCAGAAAATAAAAATATAAGCAAGAAAATAAAAAATTCACGACCGCAGCAACGCGCGGGTAATCAGGCTTGTTTGATCTATAAACAGAATTTCATCTAGTTTTTACTTTTTCGCATATTATACTTATATAACAATTAGGAGTCATTCGGAATCGAGGACTTGTTTTTACCTTTCTCAAGACACCAATGATACGATAAATAGTCTCTTGGGTTAATCGGTCCAGTTGAAAAGTTAGTGCATTAATGACGACATTTTTACAAAAGTCATGTGATTATCGATCTATTTGCATTGTTAGTCCTTAATGAACCACCCCAGTAAATTACTATACTAAATAGTCCTTGGGTTCATCTATTCATTGCTGAAAGTTGTGTCTTTAATGAATGTCATTTAACAAATATGTATAGAATGAAACCATTTTTATTTACATGTCACGGCAGTAGCGATCCGTGAAAATTTTACGTAAAATGCCTTTGTTTACCCACTGTTAAAACATCCGTCCTTAACGAACAACTCCGTTATAACTATATAACAAAGAGCAATACGCCTAGGGAAACATGTGTTTTTTCACGAACTCCAAGACACAATTTACGAAAATGATGCTTGAGGTTATCGGTATGACTAACTTTGCAACGGAACTCTAACCCAAGGACTATTTTCGTAAAAAAAATTCAGAATTAATTTACGAAAATAGTCCTTGAGATTATCGGTCCGTTGCAAAGTTAGTCCTTAACGACTAACTTTGCACAACGAAAATAGCCCTTGGGTTATCATTTCGTTGCAAAGTTAATCCTTAACGTAAAACATCGCGCTTCGCAACGGAGCGCGGAAACATCGCTATATAACATTCAGCGGTACGCTTTGGGAATTGTGAGATTTTTCACTACTCCCAAGAAACAATCACGGAAATAGTCCCTGGGATTATCGGTATGTTGCAAGGTTAGTCCTATACGAAAATAGTCATTGGGTTATCGTTCCGTTGAACAGTTAGTCTTTAATAATGACACTATACGGAAATAGTTGTTGGGTTATTATTCCGTTGCAAAGTTAGTTTTTAACGTAAAATCTCGCGCTCAGCGCGAGTTAAAAACATATGATATCAAAGATCTCTTGAAGAGTTGCTAAGAAACTATTATTTTATATCCGTAGGAAATGGAACTTGGAGGAGCCAGCTAACAACTAATTGTCGCAACTAGCCAACTACCATCGTTGAATACAAATATATGCTAGTCTATAAGACTTTCAACCTTTTTATGAACAAAAAATTGTTCTTGTCAAATGTCAAACTTACACGATAGCTCACAAAATGGATTAATTTATAACCAAAGGTGAAAAGAAAAAATAAAGTATTGCCGAAACTGTTTTTTCTCATAGGTAAAGTGCAAAACTGGTTTGAAAGAACATGATTTTTATTGATAAAAAGGACGAAATAGAATGATTTAAGAAGTTTGAAACAAAGCTCCCACGAGAAGAGCTATAGAAGAATCATTTTGAGGGCTAACAGATGGACGTAAAACAGTGATGGGTCGAGGTCTATATGAGATTTTACTTTCTATCGATTGGTAGTACAACTTCGACGCTTCGTCTTTGTGTTTTTATTAGTCAGTCATCTAGTAAGCACAGCTTCATCTTGGGTTCAAAAAAAGAACCCAAAGTCTAATTTGCCATAAAGAAGCCAAACTAAGGAAGAAAAAATGACATGTGCTAACCATTCAAATTTCCAAATGAACAGAGATCAAGGAGAAAACTCAAGTCTGCTGTGCTTGTGTCAAGCAGAGTCCAAATACAAATGTTTTGTGATGACGTATAATATGAGCACCAAGCTTACTGGGTTTAGTTCATAATATACGCATATGGGTCAGGCCCAATATAACAAATAGCCGGACTGCTAAGCCTGACAAGGGTCATGCTCCGAAAATTCCAAAGACGCACGTGAGTATCTTCAAAGCCGCACCTGTTGCATCTCCGCGGACAAACACTGACAGCGAAAGAACACTCGCGTCCGCAAACACGATTACACGTGGACCCTTGCCCGACAAGGGACCCACTCCGTCCACCAACAGTTACAAGCGAAATACTAGGGAACCCTAGTATTGGGCTTGCCTATAAATAGGGGTCATTTCACACCCCAAAAAGGTATATTCTGTCTAATCATTAATACACACACATACTCTGACATTCTCTGACAAACACGTATACTTACTCTCACGCCGGAGCTTAATCGCGGGGTCCGCCCTGCGGTAAGGCTAACGGTTTACTCTCATTTGTGCAGATTATCTCTTCATCACTTGGATTAGTGCAAGATCTACGTCACAACCCATTTATTGGCCCAGCCCAATAAATGGTATAGACCCATATTCACCCACATACACGGTTTTTGTACTAACAAGTTGGCGTCATCCGTGAGACCGATATAACTGCGTTCCTTGAAAATACTCACCATGAGCAATCACGAACAACCTACCCCTAGCAATCCCAGGTCTGATGTGCGGAATACGATAGGGAAGGACAAACAAACCTCCTAGGGCTCCGCGAGAACTACATCCGCTGTAGATCTCGAAGAGTTCTGTGAAAAGCACTATGAGAAACTACTACCAATCATGACGGATAAGCATGAGTACGAGAAGAGAAAGAAAGAAAAGCTGGAGGAAGTAAAAGCAAGGCTCGACTTTGGCGATACCCGGAAGAAAAGCACTAGGGCACAGGAATCAGCGTATTCTGAATCCAGGACGATATCGCCAAGAAGACAGAGACGCTCTCGCAGCCCGCGTCGCAATCCTAGTGTCTTCACTAGATTGAGGCGCGAAAGATCAAGATCGCCACGGCATGAATACAAGAATAAGGAAAGAAGGGAGAGCACCGTGTTCAAGAGACTCGGAAGCAGAGGACGGAGTACCTCCGTGCATTCCGATAGCCGTCAGGAAAGCTCAAGGTATACGGAAAATTACTCTGAAAGTGAAGATAGTGAAGGCGGGCATTGGAAGTCTAAATTACGAAGGAAAAAATCCAGTGTTGAAGATGATGATCTCTCCCAACCTTGGGTATGTGCCGAGACTGATCCGTTCACGTCTCGAATCCGTCACTTTGACTTCCCGAAAACACGAATGCCAAGTCATGTGAAAACATACAACGGAAGCGAAGATCCTGAAGATCACTTGAAAATCTTCCAGGCAGCAGCAAAAACGGAGAGGTGGGCCATGCCAACATGGTGTCACATGTTTAATTCCACACTCACCGGAAACGCCCGAGTATGGTTTGATGATCTTCCCCCTGAATCAATAGACAGTTACAATGATCTAAGAGAAGCATTCCTGAAAAACTACCTCCAACAGAAAAAGTGCATCAGAGACCCCATAGTGCTCCACAACATCAAACAAAGAGACGGAGAATCCACAGAAGACTTCATACAAAGGTATAAGTCGGAAAGTGGAAATGTTAAAGGAGCACCGGAGTGCATGAGAATCTCCGGATTCGTGCACGGAATCACAAATCCTGAGCTCATCAAAAGATTTCACGAGAAAATTCCAAAAACAGTAGACGAAATGATGCAGGTTGCCACGTCTTTTCTTCAAGGGCAAGAGGCGGCCTCAAATCAAGAAAGGAAAAAAGTTCCTCAGGCCTGGAGGCACCCGGAAGGGAATCATAGGCAGAATTTCAAAAAAGGAGGGGGCTTCCGCAGCCAACATAAGGCGGAGAAAAGACCAGACAGGTTCACTCTTCTCACGAAAACTCCGAAGGAAATTCTGGCCTTGGAAAAAGGAAAATTTAAGACCCCACCTCCAATGACAACCCCGGTTGAAAAGCGAAACGCAAACAAGTTTTGCGAGTTTCACGGAGAAGTGGGGCACAATACAGATGAATGCAACCATCTAAGGAAACAAATTGAGGATATGCTCAAAGCCGGGAAACTGTCGCATATAATCCGGGAGTTGAAGCAAAACAGCGGAAAAGAACAGCCAAAAAAGAAAGGTGAGACCTCCGGAAAAGAGAAGCCTCAGGCAATTTTAATGATCCAGTCACGGCAAAATGCAGTAAGACAGAAGATAACTCAAAGTTTCTCACCCGACCTCGAGATATCATTCCCACCCCTGGGGAACGATGAGGGAGCGGAAGGCCCCCTAATAATAGAAGCAGAGGTTGGAGGGCACCAAGTGCACCGCATGTGTATTGACGGAGGGTCATCATTCGAAATACTCTATGAGCACTGCTTTAATCGACTCCGTCCGGAAATAAGAAACCAAATGGTCCCGGCCACAACTTCGCTAGTAGGATTCAGCGGTGAAATAAAATGGCCATTAGGACAAATAACACTTTTGGTGAAAGTAGGGGATGATGAACATTCAACATCAGCATGGATGGACTTCATGGTAGTGAGATCAACGTCTCCGTTTAATGGAATCATTAGAAGACCAGGGTTGCGGAAAATGAAAGCAGTCCCATCAACAACGCACGGAATGATAAAATTCCCGGTTATGGGAGGAATACTTACGCTAAGAAGCAGTAAAATCATTCCCATTGAATGTGCGATGGTCTCCGGACAAGAAGACTAAACCCCTTCAATGAACAAAGTAAAAGAGGAAAGGATCAAAGTGGCAATCAATCCGGAGCATCCGGAACAGACAGTAATGATTGATTCTGACCTCATAGAGAAAACCAGAAGTAAACTATGCAACCTACTTCAACGCAGTTTAGACATATTCGCCTGGACCCCAACGGATATGACAGGCGTTCCAAGGCAGATAGCGGAGCATAAGTTAAATGTAAGGAAGGGTTGTCCACCGGTTAGGCAAAAGAAAAGAGGCCAAGCCGCAGAAAGGAACACAGCAATAAATGACGAAGTTAGTAAGCTGGTGACAGCTGGGATAATGAGAGAAGTCCACTATCATGATTGGCTCTCCAACCCGGTGATGGTAAAGAAGAGTGACAATAGTTGGAGAATGTGTGTTGATTTTAAAGACCTCAATAAGGCATGTCCCAAGGACGGTTACCCTCTGCCGGAAATAGACTGGAAAGTTGAATCTTTGTGTGGATTCCCCTTCAAGTGCTTCCTGGACGCATACAAGGGGTATCACCAAATACAAATGGCAGAGGAGGATGAGGAAAAGACCGCGTTCATTACAAACCAAGGCATCTTTTGCTACACAAAAATGCCTTTCGGTCTAAGGAACGCCGGTGCAACTTATCAAAGGCTAGTGGACAAAACATTCCACGGACAGATAGGTCGAAACCTCGAGGTATACGTGGACGATTTGGTTATAAAGAGCCGCACGGAGGATGAAGTCGTCCGCGACATTGAAGAAACATTTAAGACACTCAGAAAAATCAACATGAAACTGAACCCAAAAAAGTGCACCTTTGGAGTTGAGGAAGGAATGTTTTTGGGATACCAGGTCAATACTAAAGGCATTAAAATTTGCCCGGATAAGGTGGACGCCGTATTAAGCCTTCAATCACCAAAATGCTTGAAAGATGTGCAGAAGTTAAATGGAAAATTGGCAAGTTTAAACAGGTTCTTAGCAAAGTCAGCGGAGAAATCACTACCATTTTTCAAAACTTTGAAAAAATGCACAAAAAAGAGTGACTTTCTGTGGACGGAGGAAGCGGAAGCTGCATTCAAACAAATGAAGGAACATATAGCAAAGTTACCTATGCTCATCGCTCCAGAAGAACAAGAGGAACTCATTGTCTACCTGGCAGCGTCCAAGGAAGCGGTGAGCGCCGTACTCATGACGGAAAGGGAAGCCAGGCAGATGCCAATTTACTTTGTAAGCCGGGCGCTAAGGGGCCCGGAAATAAACTACACCGCCATGGAAAAGTTAGTACTAGCATTAATACATGCAAGCAAAAGGCTAAGAAGATATTTCCAAGCTCACCCTATCACAGTAATAACAGATCAACCCATCAAAAACGTACTATCAAACCCGAAAGTCGCTGGTCGGATGCAAAAGTGGAGCATACAATTAGGAGAGTTTGGTATACATTACAGGCCAAGAGTATCTGTGAAAGGGCAAGTATTAGCCGATTTTATTGTGGAAAGGCCAGAGGAGGAAGGACAGGACGACTCCGCAAGAGAAGAAGAGCCGCTCCCGGCACAGTGGACCTTGTTCACGGATGGGTCATCTTGCGTTGACGGATGCAGAGCAGGAGTGATACTCACGGATCCAGAGGGAGTAAAGTTCACGTACGCTTTAAGATTTCAGTTTGAAACAACTAATAATGAAGCAGAATACGAGGCATTAATAGCGGGATTACGAATAGCGGAAAAAATAGGTGTCAAGAACCTCAAAGTAAATGTAGACTCAAAACTGGTAGCAAACCAAGTGATTGGGACTTACCTGTCGCAAAAGAAAACAGACATTGTCAAATACTTAGAAAGGTAAAAGCCTGACTAGCACCTTCCGCACGTTCTCATAAAGCAAGTCCCAAGAAGCAAGACAAAAAGGCAGATGCATTAAGCAAATGGAGTCCACCAGTTTTTTGCACATCCAGCAAAACAGGTGTTGTGAGGAATTGCAAGAAAAATCATAAAACGAAAAAGAGTGCTCCGCCGTGGTATGAGGAAGAAGGGGATAACATGGATGTCCCAATTCATGAATACCTCACGGATGAAACTTTACGGCAAGAACGGAAAAAGGCACGGGCGATAAAGCGAAAATCACAACGTTTCCGCCATCATCACGAATACATACAAAAAATCTTTTTAGGCTCATAGCTTCAGATGTGTAGGACCTTCACAAGCAAACTACGTCTGCGGGAAATACACGAAGGCTCGTATAGCATGCATGCGTGCACACGTAATATTCGTCGTTGCCAAGCTTTGAGGGAACTGTTACTACCTGGCCTACAATGCACAAGGACCACGGCGCTTAATAAAAGCAAGAGCAGAATGCCAAGTACACAAGCCCGTCCCAAGAAATCCGCAGGAAAAACTGAATCCGATCACATCTCCGTGGCCATTTTACAAATGGGGTATTGACATAGCTGACCTTCCCGGAAAGGACTGGAAAAATCAAATTCTAATATGGTCAAAGGATTACCTTTAACAAATTATAGAAGAAAAACTAGTAGCAACTATTCACGGAGGCCAGGGTCAAAAAGTACGTATGAAAACATAGTATGCAGATTTAGTCTTCTAGGAGAGATCATATCTAATAATGGAAACCAATTTCGAGATAACCCCTTCAAGGATTGGTGTGAAAAATTATGCATTCAACAACATTTTGCTTCCGTGAAACATCCTCAGACGAACAAACTAGTTGAAAGAGCAAACAGGAGTCTGAGGGAAGGAATAAAAGCAAGACTAGGCAAAGAAAACAAGAACTGGTTGGAAGAAATCTCTCACGTACTTTGGGCACACCGCACCATGATCAAGTCCAGTAATGGGGACACACCGTTCTCGTTAACTTACGGAACGGAAGTTGTCATAAACCCAGCGGGAAATTTTAATGCCCACAGTTCAGGCGACAGCAGAATTAGACATTGCCGAAAATGATGAAGCGTTGGAAATTAACTTAGATTTGATTGAAGAAAAGCGAGAGCAAGCAGCAATAAGAGAAGCAAAAAGCAAGAGGCAAATGGAAAAATACTACAACACCAAAGTTAGAAATACAAGCTTCAAGCCAGGAGACTTAGTGTATCGGAGCAACGAGGCAAGCCGTGTAGAAGACACCGGAAAGTTAGGACCTAAATGGGAAGGCCCGTACGAAGTTACGGAAGCACTTGGAAAAGGATCGTACAAGTTGAAAGACCGCAACGGAAAAGAAGTACCGAGAACCTGGAACGTACGCAACCTCAAAAAGTGTTATATATACAAAGTGTAAGCAGCCTAACCATACGGACTCCGTGATGGGAAGAGCATTTTTTACTTTATTCCGTGTAGTAGTTTTTAAATATCATGTAATATGATTTTAATTTTAATGAAAAAAGTGAAGATTAGCTACCTTCACAAGATTTGTTTGAAAAATTCTATCTTATTACTTTGCAAAGTTATTTATTGTGATTAAGCCGCGCACACACGGAGCACGTCTCCATTAATGTTATTCCGTATAACAAAAGGATGAGTAACCTCACAATTAGCTCAAAGTACGTAAGAGGTATTGCAAACCCGGTACCGGGAGAATAACCCACAAAATATCCAAACAAGACTATCCTACTAAAGGTATCACATGTGATATGAAAAGATAGCAGCAACATTTACATATAACAAATATGTCCAAAAAGTGTGGCAAAATCGGTTACATGAAAAATACCGCAACAAAAAGGCCACATACGGCCGCGGTATACATCATAACAGGTCGGGCTATAAGTAGCCATGGTATCTTAAGTTACAAGACAAACCGCAAGGTCACATGCGACCGCGGAGGAAAAACAAATACACTCATAAGACAGCATCCCTAGCTTCGTCATCTAATTGGGAAAACGTAAGGCCACCTCCGGCTGAAGCATCGATCTTTCCTTCACTTTCCGAACCGAGGGTAGCGTTCTCCGGAACTACATCCGTTGAATCAGGATTATCATAATCTTCTACGGAAACGGAAGGATCAGTAGGAGGAACAATAACAATAGTAGATAACACATTAGTAGCGGGAACCTCAGTAGACGCTATTTGCGGACGCGAGTGTTCTTCCGTGGTTAGTGTTTGTTCGCGAAGGCGCACGGGTGCGGTTGAGAAGATACTCACGTGCGTCTTTTAAATATCTGGAGCGTGGCCCTTGTCAGGCTTAGCAGTCCAGCTATTTGTTGTATTGGGCCTGGGCCCATATACGTATATTATGAACTAAGCCCAGTAAGCTTGGTGCTCATACTATACGTTATCACCAATGCCAGAGTGCCACTACTAGCACACGGACAGTTTGCCAACTCTCATCTTAACCCCATAATAATCAAA
>BQNB010014583.1:11341-74828 GCA_026074375.1 Tanacetum coccineum
CTAAAACTTTGACCTTTGGTCTCCAAACTCAACATGCTAAGGCCTTAACAACATTTCTTTTGTTTCCCTTAACAGCACTAAGAACTGCTTTTGGCCAAGCAGTATTAACCCTTATTTCCTTAACAGTATTAACCTTTTTAGTGAAATTACTTTTATTAGATGCTATTATTTTGTTAAAAGGCCTTGTCACAGTTGAATATGCATTATTAAAAACATTTTTCATACGTCTTGCATTATTCACTATGGATTTTGGTTGAACAGTCTAATCTAGCATTATTAAGGGAAATTAGGCTAGACCTAGTTAAGACTGTTCTTGGAACCATGTTCCTTTTTGGACTAGGGTGAGTTGATTTAGGGAAATTCTATTTGTTCATCCTTTAAACATTGGTCCAAACTGGTTTTGAAAATCTTCCATTATTATTCCAGTTATTGCAAGCATTCTTTAAATGTTCAAAACTACCACACACATGATAAGCTTTATTAATCATCTCAAAATCACTTCCTAATCTTTGAGACATCTGTTGGTTCCAGTTCCTTTTGTTCCCTCTAGGAACAGGTGTATTTTCCCTATTTTTATCAACTGATGTTTTCCTAGGAGATTTTATTTGCTGAGTAGACTTATCAAAGATTTTATTAAACATCTCAACTATTTTAACCTTAGGCACATTTTCTTCATCACTATCAGATACCCAATCCTTAATAATTGGAGTATCATTTTCTTTCCTAGTAGTCTTAGGTTCATTAGTCTCAATAGTAGATTTTTCAACTAGAGTCTTACTTACAGACTTATTAACATCAACAAAATCATCTAGACTAGGATAAAATAAATTAGGTTTTGGAGGCATAAAGTTCCTAGTATAGGGAGGCAGGATAACATTATACCATAATCCTGTTTTACACTTATCTATTATCTGTCTGTCTAGAAGTTCACTTAGGCTTTTTGATGAATTTTCAAATAAAATTTACTATAAGTTAAACCTCATCTTTTTCTTTTGTAACCAATTCCAGCTTATTTTTAAGCTCTGTAATATATAAATCTCTTAAATAGATTTCACGTTTTAAGAGTTTTATATCTTCCTCATACACAGACTCATTTTTCTTAAAGACTACCAGTCTTACAGATTCTAATCCAGTTTTTATTAGTGACAACCACTATCCTAGTTGTTCTTAAGTTTGTAATAATTGTTTTTTGTTCGTTTAATTTTTTTACACAATTCTAAAACAAGATGAACAAACAATTTGAGTCATTAGATACCTCAGAGTTTGTAGAAGAAGTTGAACTTGTTGAAGAATAAGCCATGAGAGCAAAATTGGTTGGACCTACTTCTGCTTGGTCACTCCAATCATAGCCAAAACCATCACACTAAGACACTAAGACATTTGAAGTAGTTTCTTTAACTGGTACAGTCCTTCTTGTAGGCTCCTTGTTCCTGCTGTCTTGATTCTTGGGTGTCATGCACTCCCTTGCAAAGTGTCCTCTCTTATGGCAGTTGAAACACTCCACCTTGGACTTATTAAACCTAATTCTTTCTTTGTTGTCCATATCCAGCTTCCTTCCAGTATTCTTCAGGAATCTTCTTTCCCTTATAGTCAGCATAGCAATGTTCCACCTCAAGTCCATCTCTTCTAGATCATTATGATGGATTTGTTGTAGATCTTCATTATCAAGCTGTGGAGTACTTGGTTGGCTATCAAAAAAGGAATAAATCACAGCATAACTCAAATTTTCAACAGTTGTTGAGCTATCAGCAGCACCCTGAGTGCTAGCAGTATTAACACCCTGAGCAGTATTAACTGCTCTAGTTTCACTGTTAGTGCTGCTTGAGGAAGAAAGGTACATTTGTGAGTGTTTGTTGGTTGAGCTAGATGTCACTTGACTTGGATTCAAAGCCTTCAGGCTGTTAAAGAGGTTCATTCAAACTCAATGGTACTCATTCTGGTTTGTTCTCTTTATACAATAGTATGCATAGTTAATTTGTGGACAAACTTCTCAAGATCCTTTTGATTGTCGTCTATTGTGGGATGACCACACCATGCATCTCCAGTTGGACTAATTAAGCTTTGAAGCCTTTCATAGGTTTGCTCAATCACCTCTGTGCTGGATGCAACAAAGTTTTCATATTGCTGCTTTAGAAGATTTTTCTGTGTTTTCTTTGTAGCAGTATTACCTCCAAATCTGTTCTCAATAGCCTGCATCGGTGACTTAGCATCCTTGTATGTGTTGAATTTTATTGGATGGCTAATTAGGTAAGGCCATCAATTAGTGCTTCTTGCCTTTAACTCTGCCTTTCTTTGGCCTTCTCTTCAACACTTGTAGGTGGGTTACAGTCTCCTTTCCTTCAATTAGTTTTTGTTACTATGGGTTGCATTACCATTTTCATGTTCTCACCATAGAGTGTAATCAATGCATTGTAGGTACTGCTCTATCCTCATCTTCCAGAGATCATACTCACCAGGTTGGAGTATGGGTAGCTTGATGGTTTGAGTAGTTTGAGAATCCATTGATTCTTAAAAAAGTAGATCTTGTGTGTAGTAAGTTTCTTTTATTACAATGCTTTCAAAGCTCTATACCACTTGTTGTTCCACTTGAAAGGATATTGATTTCCTTACTTATGGTAAGTATATGTTGTATTGAATAAATTCATAACTCTTTGATAGAAACTTTGATTGTGAATATCAAAGACTATGCGGAATCTAGTCAATGATACTAAGAAGAATTTCAATGAAACAATAATGAACAAGATTAATAACAAATAGTTTATCAAACTTTTCGCATCAATATAATACGAACATCTTAATTTAAGTGTTAGTGTTTTACAAAACTTTAAAACTACGAATAGAGTAACAGAAACATGAAAAGATTATATATATCTTTAGGCCCTAGGACTCCTTTATACACCAAAGAGTACTAGTTGATTTACATATATTCAAAATTTTAGAATATACATCAGACATGTCAATTCACAACCTCATGCTCACACTTCATATTTCTAATCAAAGACATCATGATAGCTGAAAGACCTACAACACAACTTCCGTAACTCTGATGCTTGCTATCATGTCCCAGAAAGGTGTAAGCATGTCGGTCTAAAGGTCACAACATCACATGGAGGCAATACTTCACAACAAGGATGATTAAGAGATTTACTGTGGCTGATGATCTTAATGAAAGCTCAAAGATCATATAAGTAAAAGGAACTATGCTCAAAGATCACTACTTGCCGTACAAAGATAGTACTTGAAGAATCAAAGACTACGAGCCAGAGTCAATGATCAACTCATAGAATGCTATAATTCAAATTGTAATTTCTGGGGTGACCTCCCTTAGGGGGAGATTGTTAGGTTTAAGAAAAAGACTCGGTCACCCCATGTATTTTCATGTTTAGCATAGCTCGTAGTTTTGTTAGTAATAGTATGATTTATGGTGTTGGGCCGGGTCTTTACCCACTGTAAGCCCACACCATAGCCCGTTTCATAGGCATTTTGTAAGACATATTTAAACCCTCTCCACACATGGAGAGGGTGTTGGTTGAATCATTTTTACACACACAATTTAGTGTGTTTTTCTCTAGTTTTCTCCCAACCAACTCTCTCTCTAACTTTCTCTCTCTAGTTCATATTGTGTGAAATCAAGGAACCTACAGATATGAATGCAACAAGATTGCTTTGCACACTAAGGTGTAATACTTCTTCACTTGATGATTGAAGTATTCTTCTCTTGCACTTGAGGAATATAGCTTGGATCACTTAGAAACAAAGCTTTATGATTAAATGATCAAAGGATTTTAGAGAGGATAAGTGGGCTGTTTTGAGCAGAAAGAATGAGTGCAAAAGGTAAGAAAAATGTTAGGGAATAGTCCAGTATTTATAGGACAAAAAGGAGAAGCGGGGTCTATGGCCGACCCCCTTAAATAGGGTGCTGGCCCCTTAAAATTAAGGAGGCCGCCCATGTAATTAAGGGGGCCGCCCCTTATACAGACGCTCCCTTTTTGTCCTATTCAAGGAGGTGTTTACTAGACCATTTCTAGCCGTTTTAGTTCTGAAAATTTGAAATTCAAAATGTTTATTTTGAATAAAACATTTCTTTTAAATGTAAAAAATGTTTTGTAATGTTTATAAAAAGTTTACAACATTTTATAAAAGTTTCCTTTGATCATAAAATGCATCAAGCATTTGTTTATTCATACCTTGGAGTGATATAAGTTTGAAATGAATATTTACTACTAAATACTTGTTTACGTTTAATTTTACGTTGAACGTTTTTATATTTTGTGATTATCAAAACGTAAAGATGTGAAAAAATATTATTAATGTTTTTAGGCATTATATTTTATCAACAATCTCCCCCTTTTTGATGATTACAAAATTTAAACTCATTAAATGTAAAATTATTTTTAAACAAGTATTTAGTGAGTTTTATGTCATTTCTCCCCCTTTTTGTAGAATCAAAAAGGCATCGTCGAGGATTGCTAGTAAAATCGACGGAATAAATGCTCCCCCTTGATGTGTGCTCCCCCTCGTTCGAGGGCACCAAGGAATCGAGCTATGGTTTCTTGGCTACAAAATGGGTTAGAACAATACAAATATTTCTAACATGTAGCAAGGAAGAAAAATATGACATACAACCAACAATGATCATTCATTAAAATTAAAGTAGTGTGTGAAACACACTCATGCATACATAAGGAAAATAACATGCTAACATACATGAAATTAAAAGTACAAAAGTCCTATAACTAGTAAAGCTCCATAGGACTTGCATGCAAAATGGTAGAGGATCAATTATTTGAGAGACTAAACATAGAGCATGTTTAGTTTGGGGATGATGGTGGAGGTGGTGTGATGATGATTGGTGGTTGTGAGAGCATGTGTTCAATATATGAAAACATATAGTGAAGTTCATCACTTAACCCGAAAATGAGGGTTCGGTTGTGGATACAACAAAGGCATGAGTTACCATGTGCTTCAAGGAAATTCCAAGGGATAGGATGTGCAATGATAGGTGGTGAAGGTGATGGAGTATCAAATTGGACATCAAGTGGGGTATTTGGGGAAAGAGTGAGAGTGATGTCCATTGATGCATTATCTTGAGTTGGAGGTGGTGGAGAAACTCTTGGAGGAGGAGATGTTGATGGGTTCAAGTAACCATTTGGTGAGGGTGATGTTGATGATGTTGGTGATTTGGGTATGTAATCAATTGAAGATGAAGAAGTGTCTTTTTGATGGGTTTTGGAGGGTGGATTGGAAGACAGTAGGTGATGAATTTGGAAGTTTGGGTGATGGAGGTTTTTTGTGGTCATCTTGGGTAAATCCACATATAATTGTTTTAGGTGAATGATGTTGATTTTGTCTCTTGGTAGACCTATGGAAATGGAAGCTCTAGTGGAGGCCAGGAATGTCGTTTGTTGTTGATGATGGTATGTGAAGGAGATGGTGGAATTGGTGTTATGCATTTGGAAGGGAATTTATAGGAAGAGATTTGTTTGAAAATGGGAATTATCTTGGATTAAGTTTAGGGAATTCCAAATGTTGTTCAAGCATTTTGGGTAAAGATAGCTGATACTAGGTAAAAGAAGGCAAAAAAGCAGTGAAAAAATTATGTTTGGTATCCTCCATTAAGGGCCTAAGGGCGGTCCCTTAAATAGGGGGCAAGTTCCTTAAGTTAAGGGGGCTGGCCTTATGATTCTAAGGAGGGCCGCCCACTAGTGGCTCCCATTTTCATAGGAAAAACGAGTTTTTCTTGAATTTTGGTGTTTGAGGGTATTTTTTTGTTTTGGTGGTTTATTTGCAGTAAGCCCTATAGAGTTTTATAAGCACATTTAAGCATATAACATATAATAAACCCATTGAATCATGAAACCAAAGTGGCATACCTAGTTGATTTAATAAAACAACCAAAGGTTTAAGGCATCATAGCAAATAAGTACCTAAAAGATAACCAACATATAAGTCTTTCCGAATATATCGGATGATCACCACACAAGTTGTTAATAACATACACATAATCAAGTTAAAAATTGTCTTAAACTACATTTAGCCATCTAGTTCACTCCACTCCTATGTCTTCATTTCTTCTTCTTGCTAAACACTCCTTTTAGTGCCTTTCCAAATGACTTGAAACCTCCGCGCATCTCCTTATGCATTTCTTGCGTTTGGTTGAGCAAGGTGGTTTGTCGTTCAAAGAGAGTTTCATCGGTTTGTTCGGAAGCGGAAGGCATTTCGTAGTTTTGGTAGTTGAGTGGATTAAGAGAGTTAAGATAGGTGGTAGGAGATGGAGTACTTGCACGAGAAGTTTCGACATCATCATCATCATCATCATGTTGATGAGATGACGTGCCGTGATGATGAGAAGATGAGGATGAGACGGAATGGCGTGCCTTGCCACGATCACTTCGAGGTCTCCGAGTTTGTTTAAGAGCAAGAGGACGCATGACTCGATCAACAATGTCATAAATGCCATTGTCGAGATGAGGATATACTTCCATGATGTGACGATAAAGACGAGTCAAGAACATACCGTATGGAAGATTGGCGGTTGGATTTGCTCTAGCACATTCGATTCGTTTGACAAAGAAGTAAGCAAGATTGTATTGTTCCTCGGCAACAACACAATACAACATGTGAGCAAGACAAGCGGGGAGATGGTCCCGATGTCCTCCTAGTCCAAACACATTCTCTCGAATGAGTTCTTCCCATTGCTTCATGTCGGGGCTTAGTTCCTTAGTGAGGATTTGATTTGGAGTGAGGGTGACGGTTTGACTTTTAATGGTACGGTCTACCATGACACGTTCCAATTCAAGAAGTCGACGAATATCGTCGGGAGTTGGAAGGTCGGTGGAATATGGTCCCTCGGTTTCTTGAGAATACTCAAGAGATCCAAGGTCCCACTCGTTGGTGAACACGGCTTGACCGTTGTAAGGAATTTTGAGGATTTGACCGAATTGGGCAAGAGTGAGAGTTATGAATTCATGTTGAATCATAAAGGAGATGACAAGATAGCCATATTCATCGGTTTGAACCGTGACTTGACTATAGAAATCAAGAATGAATCTTGGAACAATCGGTTCGTTGATTTTAAAGAGACAATCGAAGCGAATGTTTGTGAAGAGATGCTCGATGTTGTTGGATTTGTAGTAGGCTTGATCAACAACACGTCCTTCGTGAATGTTGCGATTTTCAATTGATTTGTAGAATTTGGCAATGGTAGGGGAGATGTCGGGGATTTTGGATACTTTAGGGATGTTGCGATTTTCAATTGATTTGTAGAATTTGGCAATGGTAGGGGAGATGTCGGGGATTTTGGATACTTTAGGGATGTAGGATTTAGTAAGGGATATATCGGTGGAAGTAGCTCTTGGCATTTTGTCACCTAAACAAGTTATCAACAATATAAAATGTAAAAAAAATTATACTAAATAAAATGAATTTTAGTATAATGACAAATGTGGGACAAGGATTACTTCGAACAAAAAAAAACTAAGAAGTGATCCATATGTTCCTTAATTTATTTTTGACTTAATCTAGGATGTCAAAGAATATATATTAGTTATATATTTCAACATCAAGACAATGAACCAAACACTCCCTTATTAATATAAAATTTGTTTAAGTTTATCAAAAACTATATGTCAAGTATATATTTTGTTGACAAGTATAAGTAAATAGTTTTTTTTGACTTGACAAAAGTTAAGTAGTGTTTGATTTGACTCAAAACCATGTTTTTAAAAGGTTAAGTCAAACGCCCCTTTAATTTATATCATTCATAAAATATATCAATATATATATATGAATTATATATATTGATGACTTGTATAAGTTAGTTAAGTGTTTATACAAGTAACAAACCTATGGTGATAGTCATTTTGACTCTAAAATTTGATCCTAAGAAACGAACCAAACACCCCTTTATTTTTATAATACATTTTATTGATTTGAGAAGTATACATTTGGGAATGTAAATTTTGATAAGCAAAGTAAGGTTGTTTCAACCTGTTTTTGGCATGAATCAACAATGTATAAAAAAAGTATGTATATTCATACAATTTTCGAACCAAAAAAACATTTGTGACTCAATTAGTGTTTTGATTCAAGAATGTAGTGTTCCTATGACTATGGGTATCATTATAGTTATGGAATTCCTAGACCAAAATGAGAATTATAAAAATAATCAAAAATACCCAATTTTGATTAAGACCAAAATTGGATGAAATTAAACAAGAGAAGGTTGAAAAAGCTTACAATTGATGTTGTTGATCGACTTGTTTGTGATTTCTTCTTGTGAATTTTGGTTAGTTTAGTGATTTGAGGTATGATTTTTGAAGGTTTTGGTGAGGGTGGTTCGTTCACAGCAGGTGGAGGAAGAAGAAGAAAAAAAATGATGTTTGGGTATATATTTTCGACTGAAAGGGGGTGCTTGTTTTTCCAGATAGGCGCTCCCCTTAAATAATTAAGGGGGCCGCCCCTTTTATATAGCCGGTCCCCTTAAAATTAAGGGGGCCACCACCTGAAAAACATATTTTTGATTTTTTGGCCAGTTTTGTGAGAAGTATAAATATCAAAATACGTCAGGATATACTAGTAATATTATTTAACATAATCTAGTAATCGATCGTTTCCTCAAATAGGCCAAGCATCTATTTCCCCCTGGAAAAACAAGCTTAAAAGGGTCAACATAAGTTGGTGAGTTCATAGGTTTTCGTAAGGTATATTGTAAATCCAAAACTAATAATATAGGTCTTATAAATAACCGTGTTACAAAAGTTTCGCCCATCCAAGCTTGCAGCACATTAACCGACATATATAAGGTTTTCCTTAAATAAATCCTAAAAAGTTTCAAGTATAATATTGTAATGAACATGATATCCCAAAATGTTTCATATGTAAGAGAAATTATTACGATTACTCTAATTTCATGAACTGCGTACGTAGACTTATAATATAGCCACCTTTATTCAAGGCACGTAAAAATCATTGATTCAGTGTTGGCCCTGTAGACACCTATCCAGTCGTCAATTCGACATGATAATAACGTTCGTTTTAGTGGCGTCTCGAACTAGTGAGAGCTAATCACTACCGAAACGGGGGTTTGTCAATCCTCAATAGATTATATTTTATCATTCACACACGGCTTCTCCACCCTCCAAGTGATTTAGAGTTCATGAAACCTAAGCTAATCCGTAATTAATCTTAAAAGTCAAGTATGTGTTTACGTCCAAAAAGTAAACCCAGTATTGTATCTCATCGCATGACAAGTAAAGAAGTGCATAATTCAATTTGTAATCAACCATGTAAATGCATTTGTAAACAAGCATGTTCTCACCCCAAAACTTGTAAAACAAATCATGTAAAACGTGGGGCTATGAACTCACCTTGAGTTCTGATAATCCAAATATCGCAGATAAAGCGTCACGTAAAAGATCGAATGCAACCTAAATTATCATAGGTTGTATAAGTACCGAGTACTTGAATATAATCTTATAGTTGTTACATCGTACTATCGTTCCGGTGCCTATCATAAATATAAGAGGGTCATGACATGACTTTTGAGGGAGTAGGACACTTTTAAATTGTAAATCCAACAACTCGTCGATACGCCATCCGAAGAGGCCTCATTATGAAACTCCCTAGTAATATATACTTTGTCTTCTGTGATAACAGCACATAATAATTCTTACATATTCAAACACCAACAATGTTTTTGTAAAATAACCGTTTTCAAATAAGTAAAAACGTTTATAATTATCGTTTAGTAAAACTATCATAACTTTTGCGTTTTAATCCCGATTTTAACGTTTCTTATGCCCATCTTTTCGTATTAGAACGAGTTATCATAATTTGACATTTTTAATATTTTGACCCTCTGGTGAACAGTAACTTTTACTGTTCACATCAGACGTGACTTTTATTAAAATCGTATTCGTCGTCGTAAAACCCGTAAATGTCGTATTTTATTCGTTATAGCTCCGTTTTTAATGATTCTTTCGAGTACGATCTCGTAATTAAAAGTTATATCATATTTTTGATGTTTTAAAAATATGAGTTGCTGTAATGAATAGTGCTTTTTATAAAAATAGTTTTATAAAAGTATTTCTCGTCGTAAAATCGTAATTAAACGATCTTTTTCTTTTGTAAATCAGTTTTTCGAGTTCTTTATCAATGTGGTAATCGTCATGAGGCGTATTATTTTTTATTCGGCTCTAAACCTACTGTTCAGTGAAACACGAAATAAAACCCTTTTATTATCCAATGTGTAATTGATTTATAAATAAGGTTTGGGGGGTTTTATTAACTTTATAAACCCTAATTTATAACTAAACATGTTTATACTTAAACAACATGATATCATAATTATAGATCCATTATTTCATGATATATATGACCATATGACATAAGAAAAAGTGTATAATTTCATAGACATTAGTAAAAACCCTTTTTACATATTCAAAAGTCTTAAGTGGTGATTTAGCCATAAATAACATATTACACATGAAATAATGATAATAAAAAGTATAAAGGAATTTAGAAGACCTTAGGGATGATGTATGAGATGAGAAATGAATGCTAAACCCGTGTTTAGCCTTAAAATCCAAGCTTGCACTTAAGAAAACCCTTGTTTTCTTAATAAAACCCTAACTTCTCTTTTCTTGATTATTACTTGAAAAAGGTTAGCCAATGCTTGGGATCACCTTAGAATATCTTAGAATGGATGTGTATAGGAGTGTATGGGTTGTAGAAAAATTGATATGGATTTTTTTTGGGACCCTTGTTGATGCCGTAGCATATAGAGAGCAAAAAGGGAGGTTTTGTTTGATTTTCACTAAGTGTTTACTTGTAAGACTTCTCTTACTAGATGATACATGTATATAAGGTGTATATCTAGTCAAGGGAACATGGTATGGTTCAAGGGATGTCTTTTAGGCTCTTAGGGATGGCTTGGTCTTAGGTCTAAGATCAAAGAAAAACAAGCATGGTTTGAATTTATGAAGTATGGTGTATGTACTCTATTGACTCAAGTGAAGAAGTTTTCATATAACACTTGTAATAATGAGCAATGAATTTCGGTATTTATAGAATATATAAATATTTTTGCAACTTTTTATGTATTGGTATAAAAGTGGTATTTGTTAAGGCTTAGAAAAAGTTTTTAGGTGGTTCCGTGAGTAGCCTAAACCGCAATTTATCCGACTAAGTATACACACA
The DNA here is from genome assembly GCA_026074375.1 of Tanacetum coccineum. Lineage (NCBI taxonomy): Eukaryota > Viridiplantae > Streptophyta > Magnoliopsida > Asterales > Asteraceae > Tanacetum > Tanacetum coccineum. The sequence goes on from BQNB010014583.1 coordinate 22,541, forward strand.
GATTTAACGATCCGATAAAAATAAAATGAACCACGTTAAAATAATTATCACTCAAATAATTATATAACCCTTGCTTGATGTAAACATTTAATTGATTGATGCCCGTTTACATTGAACGCTAATTTTTAGCTTACGCGATTTAGCTTAATATTTACGATTTAAAGCAAACGCGTACAATACAAAAGGTACATTGTGGATTTATCGACGTCGTCAATGACTTGAAAACACAGGGTGTTATATTTATACTCTCAATTTCTGATTAAAACAACTTATACTTATTAACCGTGTGGCAACAGTTTTTAATTTATATTTTGACCGTAAACCGCAGAACAAAAAAAAAATTTATACTTTGACTAAATAAAGATAAAATATTTTGAACTCCTTTGACTCACGTAATGCCCATTTTAATAAAAAAAATTTCCCCCCATTTCCCAATTCTTTATTAGGGCTTTAATCCATCACCTCCTCACACTGCACGATAGAAGCAATTCACTCAAATCTCATATATATTTCATGAAGATTCTCAACCTTGGAAGATCCATTCAACTTAATTACGTTTAGGTTTAATCGAAGGTCACTATAGAATTTAAATCGAAGCTCAACCTTAGAATCGTCACTAAGCGTCACTCGATTCGTGTTAAGGAGATGGTATTTACTTATGGTGTTGTTAATTATAGATTTTGATGGACGATAGAGATGTATGTTCTGAGTGATGTTAGCTGATAGAGAGCTCGGGGGGTGTCTGTGCAGAATACAGTATCTGGAAATTAGTCAAGGGGGAGCGCGTAGATTGTTAATGAGGTTACATTATTCTCAAACACTTCAGAAGACATGTTATGAGAGTTTATGAATCGTTAGTTCTAGAATATTAGTCGCTTTGGGGAATGCAAACTTCTCACGTATTACACAGGAGTTAATTAGGTTTCATAATGATAATATAGCTTGATTATGATTATGGTGATTTTGATTATGGTCATTTTAATCGAAAATGTATTTTGATATTGTGCATTTTTTAGCGCGTGCGCAAGTGTTTGATAAAATGCTTCTATGTTAGCATTAGTAGTTATGTCCCCCTATGTTTTGATAAAATGCTTCACTGAAAACATTAGGTGTTGACTGGATCGATGTGGTTTCGGGTTGAATTAGGTCGTAATTTGTTCGGATTTGAAGTTGCGGTTAAGTGACTCCTGCTCGCTAACAGTTCTTAGCAGCCGGGATTTTCAACATCGTTAGTTGATTTATGAAGAAGTTGTATGTTCACATCTTGTATTGTTTACATGATCCCGTTTACTACATGATAATCACGTTTTAAGATAGGGAATTATGTGGTTTCGGGTGAAACCCTTTTTCCTGTGGTTTCTTTAAACAAAACACTCTCCAAAAACTCTGTGCCTTTTTCATCATCTAGTCCTCCCCAAATTGAACCTAAATAACTAATTACACTTTTCACTTTACTTTTTAATTTTCATTTCATTTCCATTTCTAAACCATAATATACTTGTTTTTTTCAGGCCCGCAAGGATGCTACTCAAATTGTTGCAAACCTCCAACGCCAGCAGGTCCACTCCCGCTTGATTGCCTGCGACTATTTGGAGGCTAATATCAATCTCATGGATATCTTAGCTTCAGAGTCAGTCCGTACATTGTTATTATTCACCCATATTTCTCATTGGTTATGAGTAGCTACATGTGTCCTATAAATAAATTGTCCACACATCGACCTACTTATGTGAGATGAGACTTCAACTCTATAAGTTAATACAAGAGTTATATTTTAATTAATCGATATTAATATATCTAGTATAAATTAATGAATCGGGACCTGCAGAAAGTATTATTTTACAGAATATTAATTAATCGAGTATTATTTTGTCAAGTTCTGCTGTATATCGTTCCAAAGATTTAAGTTTCACTGTATATATGCGGCATTTAATTCTGCAGTCACATTAAAATCTGTGTATTTTCTTGCTTATGTATTCAGGTATATATTGGAATCACAACATATGAAGAAGTTCTTTGATTTTATTCAACTTCCTAATTTTGATATTGCTGCTGATGCCGCAGCCACATTCAAGGTACTGGAACTCTTTAGCTTGTAATATTTTAGAAATCAATAGTATTTCTAGACAACCTATAGCTAGGCAATATACATTAGTCATCGCATTTATTAGATTTTAAGTACTAAACCGATTTGGTAGAAGGCTTGATATTTATGTTAACCTTCAAGTCTTATTCTTCGTTATAAATTAATGCTTTGAAAGTGTAATCCCATTTACTACATGATAATCATGTGGTTTCGGGTGAAAGCCTTATGTTGAGGTATATATTGGTTGGTCATATATGTTGCGTTGCTTAAAGATAGGGAATTGTGGACTTGTATATGGATAGTGTTCAATTGACAGTATTCTGCTGAAGCGCGACTTGGAACTGCATTGAATTCCAGGTGTCCATTATTCATTCGTTCATCTTTTTGTTATTTTTAAATGTGTTCTGTTTAGTGAAATCATCCCTGACAGATAACTTTTGTTTATGTTCATGAGACTCTGCGGGAAGGAAGCTGTTGTAAAGACGCATAGCATGACACCAATTAATGAAACATCAAAGCTGTTGCAAGATAATGAAGTCAGAGAACCAAAAGATGACATTGTTCAAAAGCATAGCTCTCAAGTCAGAGAATCGAAAGATGACATAGTTCAAAAGCATAGCTCTCAAGTCAGAGAACTCAAAGATGATGTAGTTCAAAATCATGGCTCTCATGCCAAGGTAAGAGCGAGTTGTATATTTGTAATTTTGTATGTACCAATTGTTGATACAGGACTTGTGTAGATGTGACAATCAAAGTGAAGAAATAGGCAATAAATGACATGAACAAGACGATATCGTGGTTGGACAGCCAAGAAGAAAAGGTAAGCAAAATTGGTCTTTTGTCTTTGTAGCTGTACTGCAATGAAACTGAGCTCTTCTCCCTCCCCCCTCCCCCATTGTACTGCAATGAAAATGAGTGTTGTTTACTCATTCTTGTGCGTTACACAGCCCGATCCAAGTGAGATGAAGAAGATAGCAGCTGAGGAAAAAAAAAAAAAAAAAAAAAAAAAAAAATCTTGACGGTGCAGGACCATAGATTCTCTTAACAAGGGAGAGGTATGCAATTTCTTTGCAAGTTTGCTAGTAAATTATAAAGAACCCATGCATGTAGTATAGAGTTTTTCATTGGATTATTCCATAAAATGGTACCATGCTTTAGTCTGATCCTTAAAAAAGGTAACAGATTTTCAAAAGTTACTGTAATCATAAGTGTAATCTTGTAACTTAACTGGTTCTAATTCGCCACATCAGGAAAAATTATATGCAATTTGACCCACTGACATGACCCATTTGATGCACTGACATGACCCATTTGACGCACTGACATGACCCATTTGGTGCCACAGTGGTCGCCGGAAAGTATAGATATTCGGACACCCATTCTAACCCTTTCAGATATATATATTTACTTGGTCGTGGTTTATACATACACGTTAGAACAATAATAAATGACTATACAGATAGAGACAGCAAGAGACGACTTATTATTCTTTTTCTGATAAATACAAAATTAATTAACTGTTTGTAAGTTGGTCATCGGTGAGCTGTGGCGTGCAGTGTTTGCATGCGAGAAGGTTCAACCTACTTGGATCGGTAATGGATAAAAAATCAATGCCAATCATTATTGTAATTAGCAATGTTATAAAAACTAATTTCTTAATTGACCTCGTTGATTAGCCGGTTCATCGAGTTACCGGCTTAACCGCCGAATCAAACTCGTTTTATAACCAAAACAATTACACTATTTATGTACTTAATGTCTGGTAAAGGCATGTGAATGACACAATCACGTGCAAAGCATTCATCACGACACTTTAACATTTATCAATTACCTATCAAATCTTAACGGTTAAAATGATCTTTTAAAAGTAAAACCCTAGTTAGGTATAAACTCTAAAAGGTGACTTTTAAGAAAAAGTAAAATGAAACCATGTGAAAGATGTTGGAATATGGTAGTCGGTTCCGTAAGTTATACGTTAGAAATACATCAGCCTATTGGGGGCACACACATTAAATACGAAGAGTATGGTTTACTTCACGATTTATATTTAAATAGTTATTTGATTAATTACTTGTTTAATTAATTATGTAAAATATTCTAAATATATAAAACCAATGGACTAAACTGGACAAAACTCGAACCCTGTGGATCCCCTTGTTTGGCAGAAACCCACAGGGTGTAGAGGGGGTGTTTGTTTAGTTGGGAGAAAAGAAAAAGGAAGGAAAAAGATTTGTTTTTAATTATGAGAATTATACTAATCTTTTCCTACAAAATTTAGGGTATTGGGGTGCCTATATAAACACACCTCATATTCCTCATTCTTCAATTCATTCATTCTCCTAAACACATAAAGTTTCGGTGCTCACATGATCCCTTCTCCCAAAAACCCACAACTGAATCCCTACAGAGAATTTTAGTTCTCTCTCCCATAACCAAATTTAACAAACAACTTTAGGTTTTTTGGTTTATCCACTTTATAACTTGAATCTCCCTACTTGACAAATCAAGGTACACGTGGTGGTTATCTGGTGATTCTTCAAAGGTGACGAATTAGGGTTTTATTTATATAAACCCTAATTAGGGTTTGTTAGATTGATTCGACTTTAAAAGGGAACGCAAGGCGTGCGTTTGGTTTTGATATTACACTTGGTGTTTGTTCGTGAAGATAAGACTAGCAATTCTTACATACTTTGCTTCCGTGTTTAGGTGTGAGCAAACCGTAGAGGCGATTTATTATTAAACCTTATTGTATTCAAAAATAATCTCAAAATGTACGTTTTCCTTATTTAATATGTGTTAACCTATTTGCCATAACTAGATCCATCCGTTGTGCACTCGTGGCTAAATTGATTAGCTAGATTAATAAATCCCAATAGTGGAATCATGAGTCAACTCATTTTGGCATCTAGGGTTACACGCTTAAAAATCGAATTTTACGCCTAGTTACACGTCTAGATTTGATTTATTATTAAGCTGCGATTATTTTTCTTTTATTATATATCTTATTGTAAATATGGTAAAGATATGCAAATCTTCACCATAAATTAATAAAGAAAATTGCTAGATCTTGCATGATAAATATTAAAAGTTAATAAAGAATTAAAAGAGGAATATAAAATTAATTGTTAATTTAGCTATATTTGTTTCTTCTTTTAATTGTTTTATTTAGATATATAAAAACTTCCAATATTTAAAATCTTGTAAATATATTAATTTTGGAAACTAACTTTTTTTTTTAAATTTTATGAAAACTAGATTTTCTAATTATTAGTTTTTGATTGAGTTTCCTAAATTCTGGCTATAAGACCTACTCAATCACATTAATTTATGATGAATGGGGCGATCTAGGCACTTAGCAGAAAACCTAGTGAGGGTCTTATGGTTCTTTAATTGGGGAAGACTCAAAAGAACCTCGGATTATTACTTGTTACTCGTTTTTATTTAATGTTATTTATTTATTATGTACCTACATGCTTATTTGTTTACTAGTTTAAATGCTTACATGCCTAAACAAATAGAATACGGACTAATAAATAATGGAAGATGACATTAAATAGGTCTTTAATTCTACACGCCTAAAACATATTCATTGTGACCTGCTATGTGATTTATGGAAAATATGTTTTTTATAACATTAAAAGACCTAAAACTATGAAACATGTTTTTCATGAATTTAAAAACTAGACGCTATGGACTCATGGGAAGTACGGCTCATCCACTAGAACAAACTATAAGAGAAGTTTAAGGCGGAGTGGTAAAGAATTCAGGTTTTTAATACGCTTCGCGCTGATCTGATTCTCCGCTTCTTTGTGCGTTCGATTAGAGTTACCGTGAACCATGGCATGTCACTACAGTGTCATTATTAAAGGTTTTTAAAATCAGTGATACAAAGTTGTTTTGCATGCTTCTTTGTACACGCTTTTAACACATTTATGTGCATACCCCTATGAAAATTTTAAGTCTATGCCAGCCAACCAAGAACACGTGCAATTGGTTTGACCGCTTTGGTCAGACCTTAGGGCCCTACCAACCCATGGCGAATTTCGTGTACTGGTCAGACCTCTAACGATTTTTGCAAGTTCTTGCTTGGTCGACTTAATTCGAGTAGGCTTGGTCAGACCTTGGACCCGAGGCATAAGATGATACTAAACATGCTCTCAAACATTATTACATGCTGACTAATGTTTTTGACAAGTATCATAAACCTAAGAGTTGCATTAAATGCAATTAACGCTCGACGCTTACCTCTTGCCCCACTTCTTTACGCCCTGGTCAGACCTTTGGTAATAAGTGGGAGGTCAAGTTGGATCTTAGTCTTAATTAGTAAATTAATTGGGTAGTTAATTCTATTAAGAATTTAATTATCGAAAATACTAAATTGAACTTTCTATGTTCTGATTAATTGTGTTTTGCAACATAATTCGTAAACGAAAGTTTGTTCTTCTATAAAAGACAAACATAGTCTCTTTTCCTAGTAAGAAAAGGTGAGACTTACTTCTATCTATACTCATTGGTTGACAAGAATAATTGAAAATTTTCAATTTAAATTAAACTCATTTACTGTCTTTCATTACCCTTCTTTTCGGCTTTGAAATAATTGAAAGATAAAATATTTTGAGTAACTAGAGAACATTTTTTTCTATAGCTACCAAAATAAATTACATCTTGCATTTGTCACGATGTATGAGTTTAAACCGCAATGAGTAAAGAAATTACTAGCATATCTGCTAGGTATTTTTCTTAGACTCATATTATTCCTTAAGGTGCTAAATACCCTTGTGGCTATGCAGACAATAAGGAGGAATTGCATGCTAAATATTCAAGTTAAAAGAAAGCATAAATGGCTAGTCCCTCATCTACATAAGTAGAATTTCATATTCTTTGCTCAATACCTAAGTACATTGCTACTTGTAGGCATTCTAAGAGAATAGGAAAGTAAATAAATTGCTGTTTGATTTCTACTGGTGATGTAACACTTACAATGTTGACAAATCCAGTGGGAGCTATGCATTTTATTACTGAAATGACATTCTTGTAATGGTGTCAAATTCAGTGGGAGCTACAAGATTTATTTCCTTGTTAGTTGCCTATATTATTTCTAGCTTGCTTTGAAATAATTAATTACTTTCCGAATATGAACAAACACATGTTTAAGTAAGATTGCATTTTATTTTGTATGATAACAAGTCCCATATCTGAGGTTGCTTTCTGAAATGTTATCTATAGAATAATAATCCACAATTCCTTATTAAACATTATAGTTTGAAATCTGCTTGTAATATCTATGACACTATCATATTGTTTATACAATTGAGCGCTTGTCGTATTGTTTTTGTTTATCTTAGATAATGTTGTCCCGTACACAAGTGGGAGAAATCTTAATTGTGTGCAAGGAACAACATATAACAATATGATTATTGGTTTCTCTTGACCGCAATGTAAGAGAGCAAATCAATCTACTAGGACTTAAACACGAAAGATGTTTGTTGCCCTATTACATTTGAAGTCAAGATATAATATATAACTACTTCATTTAATTGACTATATGATTTAGTTAATATAATCATGGTTAATGAAATAATCATAATTATTGAAGTATGAAATTAACTTGAAATTAATATTAAACTCAAGAGTTTGCGTTCATGATTACTTTAGTGAGTATAATTATGTTTGCTTGCTAAGACATAATTATAAAGTTCTTGATTTTATCAATGACTCATAAAATAAAGTAAGTAGTAAAATTGTTATGTCTTCTTGTTAACACATTAACATGAGGTCCTTGAATTATTCAAAGACTTAATAATGTATAATTGACATGTTTTGTTTTCTTGTAAACACAAGAACATGGAAGTCTTGAATTGTTCTGTCTTCTTGTGAACACATGAACAAAGAGTTCTTGCTTAATTCAAGAAATATACATTATAGCATGCTCTTGGTTTTAAAATACTGTGTATTCAATTTGGCATGACCCAATTGACAAGTATTTGACCTAAAGAGAATTAAGTTATCTAATGGAATTTTGATGGAGTCTCACAATTCCAATACTCATAGAATACCACATTATTATGGTATGTATAATGTGTTGAAACAAACTATATTCATATAGTTTGATTTCTGATAACTTAAATGGCTCTACCTCAAAAATCGATCAAGGTTTGAAGTTTGCGTGTGTCATGAATACACTCAATATAGTTTCAACCTAGAAGGTAATCAAGACATCATCTTTGGATTGAGATAAATCCCATTATGTTTTGATTAAAGTTCTAAAATTTGTTAAAATCTTATGAAGCATATTATTAACAAGCTAGAGATGAGAACTTAAAATGTGTTTGTGTTTTCCCAATTAAGAACAATCATTGTTTCTTAAATACTTAGTATTTAGAGAATTTTCTCTACTTACAAAAGTAAGTGGGAGTATATTTAAATCTTGAAGATATTCAAAAACAAAATACATAACCTTATAAATCCACTTGCTAATGTCACACTAAGGTTTAACATGGAAATGTCGAACCAAAGTATATTAGAAACTTCATTTATAATTCCGAAAAGGATGGCACTCAATCACATGATTGATATGTAATATCATTGCTGAAGGAATATAAATTAGAGGATCATTTCAAACCTGCTAATTGCTAAGATACATTATCACATCTTGAATCTGATAAAGGTCTTAGAATTATGAATGATAAGATGCAGTCCTTAAAAGCCAATCAAGTTTTGAGCTTGATTGATCTTTTACCAAAGTGTAAACCTGTGAGGTTAGAATGAGTTTCTTTTGAAGAAAGGCTCATAAGGACAAAATTGTATACATATTAATGCCTGACTGATGATAAGAATTTTGATCTTACTCAAGCAATTGACTATGATTAAATCTCTCTTTTCTGCACGTATTAATTATATAAAGATATCTAATTGTCATACATGATTTCTTGAATCTTTAAAAGTCAAATTAAGGTTCATAACTCTTTCTTGGATGATTACCTTGATGAGGTCGATATGTAATCATAAAGGGTTATGAGTCTATATTTGAAATATGGCAATTAAGATTTAAGACTCTTTCCTTAGTGATTACATCTGCGAGGACGGTGTGTAATCAAAAGGGGTTAAAAGTCTATATAATCTTTATATAGTATACAAGATGAAAGAATCCAAGTGTGGATTGGATCATGCATTTAGGAGCTGGGATCTTAAGTTTAATCACAATATGATTTCTGATTAAATTAAGATGACTCCATAGTACATCTGACATTGAGTGGGAGCACCATGTTGTTTTCTTAAATTCATATGTTGTATGACATATCGAAAGTATCATTCCATATAAGCTAGATATTATCCTTAAGGTTGGAATGAAACTTCACTTGGGAATTTAGGATGAAACAAACGACCTTGGAATAAATGTTTATTAAGTTAAACGTATGCGGAAATTAAGTCCAACACAAATGTAATATGTCATTGAAGCAAGTCTTAAATGATATATTTCACTTGAGATAATTTAGTACATGGATGGAAACCTTGTGTTTTTTAACTAAGGGTTCATCATGTATATATTATGTTGTGTATGAGACTGGTTGTTACTTTTGCACGATAGCAAGATGAGCTAACAACAACAGTATCTAATTGAGAGATTTTAGATAGCTATATCTAATTGAGAGAATTTAGATGACTGTTAAATACAAATGTTTACGAATTATATAAGGCATAATGTTGTTTGTGTACAACTGATGCTAGAGAATAATCAATTCTAGTTCAAGAAGGATTTCATCATTTATGATAAATCTGTTAACTAGATATGCTCACTTAAGAGCAGTATTGCATTACACATTAAAGAATGAGAATACTTTACATTTTATGAAACTGTAAAGATGACTGTCTGAGATAGGTATGTTGTTGACTTCAAATACCCTATAAAAGGTACTATTACCTTGTCCATACTATGTCTCTTGCAACAGTATGCACGTGAACAATAAGACACTCATCTTATTATTCAAATCTTTCACAATTATGTGAATTTGAAACAAGTATTCGGAAAGTTTACTCAGATGACTATAAAGTTTACTCATTAGACTTCAACGTACTAAACTAGTCTCATGCATATCTGTTTTATTAGTATTTGGATAATTGGGATTGTAAGACAATATTTACTTTCTGATGAATAAAGATACTTGGTATTTGTTCTTCATTCATATAAAAAATTGTTATCCTATATTTGCATGTTTAATCCATGAATGATTTCTTATCATTCTAAATAATGTCCATTGTCGGTTAACAATATGGGAATATTGTTATGTAAGGCAAATATGAGTGTTGGTTATATTCCGTGATATAGGATATTGTTTCCCACCAAACTCATGTGTATTCACAAGGGATGCATATTGGATACCCAACCTTTGAGCATTTACTTTTGGATCCATGTCATGAGTAAAATGTCGAAAATGGTTTAAAATTGTCCTTAGACTTGAGATGCAAGCAAGTTTCTGCAGGTTGGATATCTCTTTTTTATTATAGTCAAAAAACGCTATCCTGAAATATGGTGGGGGGGGGGGGGATCCATAAAAAAGGGGCTAAATTCCCTTGGGAGTGTATGTGAAAGCCATCAACCACAACCACTTGTAATCAACATAGATTTTGTTCTCCACTTGAAATTGCAGAAAGAATACCATCAGGCCCTCTCAGATTTAATCAGATAATTGTGTGGCCCGCACCCCAAGGGTAATGAGCAGAGATGAATCTAGATCGCGTATAAGTACGTATGAACAGGCCTCTGGGCCTGGACCTGTACTAACCACATTGGACCCATTGCCTTTGCTGGATATGGCAACATAAATCAACATTTAAATGTGATTATCAACATTCAAATCAGCATTTAAAGTGATTAGTCAACATCCAAATGAGCATTATTGTGATATCAACATTCAATCAGCATTAATATTATAGGTCACCTATAAACGGGTGGGTCCTCTCACACCCCAAAAGGTATGATCTTCTCACCTTCCCCAATACACACACATACCTCTCATAACATGTGTTCTTACTCTCACGCCGGAGTCTAATCGTGGGGTCCGTCCCCACGGTAAGGCTAACGGTATACCTTTACTTGTGCAGGAAGTCATCAAATTACTTTGTTTAGTGCAAGATCCAACCCGGAGATGGCTTGCCGGCCCGACCCAACAAGCAATCTTGAACCATCTCATACCCGGTGACATATTTTGTACTAACAAGTTGGCGCCATCCGTGGGACCGCGAATAAACTATGCTTCGTGTTCTCATAGCATCGAAAGACAAAAATCAATTCCGTTCAGAAAGTCGGTAAATCTAAAACCTTTGTATTTTTGTCTTTTTCATACCGTACATTCTGCAATGCGTGAAAAATTGGTTTACCAAAACAATAAACTTCATGTGATTTTTACAAATATCACCTCAACAGAAATCTGTGAGTACCTCTCATTTATCTTTATAATGTATCTGACGCCATAAAAGTTTAAAACTGCATACTTTTTGCTGACTAAGGTAACACAAACAATTTTTTTTATTGTATTTTATCAAACAACTTGTGGCTTCCACCTGAAACAAGTTACAAAGTCCTGTTTTGATATATCTTATGAAAAGAAAAACTAAAAAAATAACACATGCGTTCTTTCTTAGTAACCACGCTAACCACCTATTCTGGCCAATGTACTAAAATGGACGCTATATGCTTGTTGTGTCATCTAGATTGCTCTTAGTCTGGCCTAACACATGCGAAGATATACATGCCACGTAGAAAGTTGACTTGAATAAACGTACAAACAGTTCTTGACATTATTTACCACATGTGTAAATGATAAATCATATTGCTATTAACTCATATAAGCACATTTGCGTTAATACACGAATTTAATTTTCCGAAATCGAGACAAAAGAACATAGGAACAACACCTCGGTGTAATCAAATCCACATGAGCAAAACGTCTTCATCAAGAGAAATTAGGAATGCTTAATTTCCCTTATTACGACTTGAGTACAATAAAAAGGTATCACTAAATAATACCACCATATCACGTATGGTTAAGCTATCTCTTCTAATAAGCACAGTGACACATGATATTTATATCTAGAACACCACGATCGATTTATCAGTCTTATAAACACCATTGTTCGTAAGTAATACACATGAAATAATGTCTCTATAAAAATATCATCTAAAAGCTATTTATAAAGTTTAATGCTAACTAATATAGTTTTTAGCATCACTAAACTTGAGGGGCTATAATGGTATGATAACACCATTGACTACATCATTTTTGATATTATCCCAACATTTATTTCTAATACATGTGAAATACTACTTTACTCTGATTAAAAAGGTATACGTGTAAATGTTTTTTAAACAGTGGCCAGGTAGCCCCAATTAACTCTGTGCGAACAAACAAAGTTAATTACACACAAATATCTCCGGATATAAAGAACACTTAGAAAAATGGCAATCTAAAAGTTAGCTTGAGTAACCTACAAATTAACTCAATAAGTAAGAGGCATTGCAAGGCCCAATACTAAGACGAATGAATATTCGCATCAACAGGACGGTAACCTAACAATTAACCAGCCACTGAAGTACTCTTCCCGTTGGTCTTAAGACGAATGTAATGTTTCCATTTAGGACGGGTAACCTAACCAATTAACCCACCAACGAAGTACGTCTTCCTTTGCCTAAACGAATGTTAATTGTTCGCATCAGGACGGGTAACCTAACAATTAACCCAGCCATGAAAGTACATATTCTGTTGGTCTAAAAACGAATGCAGTATTCGCATCAGGACGGGTAACCTAACAATTAACCTAGCCACGGAAGTACGTCTTCTGTTTGGTCCTTTAAACGAATGTAATATCGCTATCAAGGACGGGTAAACCTAACAATTACCCCAGCCATGTAAGTAAACATATTCTGTTGGTCCTAAAAAGACGCATATAAATATTCGCATCAAGGACGGGTAACCTAACAATTAACCCAGCCATGGAAGTACATATTATGTTGGTCTAAAGACGAATGTAATATTCGCATCAGGACGGGTAACCTAACAATTAACCCAGCCACGTAAGTACGTCTTCCGTTGGTATTAAGACGAATGTAATATTCGCACTATTATTCGCATCGTAAGCAAATACAAGCTTGTACAAGGTAGACATACCTTTACCCATATCATCACGCAATATATGGAGAGCATCTCCATCCTCATAAATTCTTCTCATCCTCTTCTAAGAGATGAACAATAATGTACCTGGTCCAATTGCTAGTGTTACTCCGTCAATAACTATAGAAAAATTAATTCTTGTACGGTCCTTACCGTTCAAACACGGGAAACAACATCTAGCGGCCATCACCAACACATGTTATAATGGATGAAAACCAGCTAATAAATATGCACAAGGATCTAGCACGCCAAAAACCAAATATAATGACGTATGGTCTAGAAAGAAAAGACGACTCTTACCAGATAACAACCTACCCATGCTAAAGAAGAGTCCGAGAAGGGCAAACGATTGTGTCAGAAGCACGGTAATCAAGAATTTGAGTCCTAGCAAAATTCACACGCACAGCAAATCAAATGCCCGCCATGCATTAAACAGATAACTAGACAGGTGCTTGATGACTTATAGTACGTATAACAGGCGCACATGGGCCTGTACTGTAACTAACCACGGATGAAGACCTTGGGCCTTAGCCGATATGGCACTTAAACAAACAATTAATATGATAAGTCAACATTAATAGCAATAGATTTGTATTAGTGCAACATCGCAAGGACGGGAGCATTAATTGTAGATGAGGATGGAGTCCGGACAATCACGAGCGAGGGGACAGGATGACAAGTAGGTGAGATCTCTGGGTCCTCACCGATATACAGGGGGAGTCCTCACACACTCACTCAGCTCACAACATATACACTGCACACACCGTGCTACATCACGTATGTCAATCAACACAACGTACACCAGTCCTGTCTTCCTCATAACATTTGTTTCTTACACTCACGCACGGAGTCTAATCGTGGGGGTCCGTCCCCACGGTAAGGCTAACTAATACCTTTACTTGTGTAGGAAATCATCCAGTTACTTTGTTTAGTGCAAGATACAACCCGAAGATGGCTTGCCGGCCCGACCCAACAAGCAATCTTGAACCATCTCATACCCGGTGACATATTTTGTACTAACAATTCTTAATTACATTTGGTATATCTGAATTATTTCTATAACGAGAAACATAATGTTAAACTATATGGAATGACTTAGGATCCATATCCATGGTTTAACGGTATCTGTAACAAAGGGATGATTATAAAGCAAGAAATTTATAACCATTAAATAGCAGAGATGATTTTTTTGAAACTCTTATCTCATAATATTCCTAATGAAAAAATAATTGTGTGGGTTGCTAGACTTTGCCAATTATAGATATAAGTGTTAAATGCTACTCCAACTCCCAAGTGGGAGCTGTTGGATATTGGTAGTCGGATTACATTTATATATTACGAATATGTGAGCCTATTGGGGGCACACACGTTAATACACGGAGAACACGTTTTATACTTCACATTAATATAAACCAAGGACTAGAATGAACAAAACCCAAACCCCAAGGACTCCCCAAGGTGGCCGGTTTTTATGAGGGATAATGAGAAGGTTTTTGTGTGTTACAAGGACAAGGAAAAGGCTTGTGATAATTGTAGGACTTTTGGTCTTCTATAACTATCACAACTAGGGTATCATGCTTATAAATACTCCTCATCCTTATTCATTCTAGGTGCCTAACTCTCTCATAAAACCTTCAACAGAAAATCGTTTCGTGTTCTTTCTTTTGTTTCTAGCCGAATTCCATAATACCCATCAAGGGTTGGTTTTGATTTTCGGTACAATTAGGGTTTTTGAATCCCTAATTCGGTTCTTGTTTTTTCGGTTACTAATTCAAGAGTTTGCTTGGTAATCGGGATATTATACAAAGGTTGTTCGTATGTGAAGTTTAAGTCTAGCAAGCTTACGTGTTTGGTTGACGTGACTGTGTGAGCAACCCTAGAGGCAATTTACTTTAATTGCTTGTTTCGTTTTCTTGATCATATATCAAAGAGGTACGCGTTTCTTTTACTTCTTGTTTAAGTGTTAACCATATGCTATTACTAGATCCAAATCCGCTCCGTACTCGTAGTTACTTGGTTACCTAGATGTTAAATCCTAACACCAAGGAAGCAAGAAGAATAATGACAGCAGTATTTTTAGTTACATTTAACAGGCCCTGAACTCAATATTTATAAGGCCTGTGATTATTAGTCTGCTGGCTTTAGGCCCAGACCCAAATATTAGAAAGATACGACTATTAGTTTATTTAGTTTCTAGGGTTACAACATTTACTTTTAGAGAACCGGTGTGTCCTTCATCAAAGGCACCGATTCATTCATTATATATAGAATAGGATTCTTGTAATCAAAATCATCCCTTTCAACTTATATAATATCAGATGTATTAAGGGTTCTACCCCAATCTTCCTTGTTCTTTTATCCTTGAATGTATGATGATTACACATGATGTAGTTTGATCATATTCGATCCTAGAAACATGAATCAAGACCTGCGAACACTATCCGATAAGCCATCATATATTGCTTCACGAGTCACAACCTACAGATGACATAATAACAGATGAATGGTACGACGGACTTCAATTTTCAATATGACATTGTCCCAAACGGTTAAAATTTTAAACTGAGCTAAAATAAAAAAAGTTCAAATGGGTCAGACAGATCAAACGGGTCTCCTCATAATTGCTTAAACATCTACTAGTTAGCTATATTATAGGGAATTAGATTACTATTACAAAGTGGACCAAAAAAATACTTGCCAGATCGACCCAACCCGAACCGAAACCACACCAGTATACTCTATTTCGCTATTTGTCCTGTTACCCTACTCGCCTATAATACAATGCCCAAGAGAGTACCTCAGAAAGTGAGCTAACTCCCAGCCTCCGAAATAAAGCAGAAACCTTATCTCAGAAAGTGAGCTAATTCACAGAAAATTCACGTTGTTCAAGTTCTGAAATTCCTTTTTTAACTCCTCGTCGTCACACAAACATACGAGACCAAAGGACTGATGTAAAGAAACCCACTTGTCTTGCACAGTTGGAAGGATCGTCATTTCCTTTTCCTCCATACTTTTTTTCAAGTAGTCAATATCATCAGATCTCAAAACTCCCGAGTCTAATCCATCACTCCATTTTTGGAAAACTTGAAAAACCTAACACATGGAATAAAAGGAATATTGAACAAAGCTACCAATATGTACTAAAGAGAGCAATTTCAACCCATATATATTTTTATTTCAAACGGGTCGAAATTAACAAAATTGACTAGAACAAAGTCTATTTTGAATGCATAAAACCTCCGAAAGCGCTGTATTCAATTATTTAGCTTAATTTTTGTAATACTGTAAACCTCGTAATTATATTATACAGATTAACAATTTGACTGAACTCACTGTATTAGCTTGCAGTGACGGTGAACTCCCGGTTGATCACTGTCGCAAAAACTGAAGGTCGGGATAAATATTGCATAACATCTTGCTGAAAGGACTATGAGCCACAGTTGACTTTGTTTGCTTCATTAAACCCGTAGAATCATGCCAATATACTTCATTAGGAGATAAGAATAAACCAGATACTTTTTCTAGCTTAGAACCGAACGAGTAAGGAACAAATATGAAAGCTTGAGAATGCAAATACCCGACTATCTTCTGCTTTGAGATACTCATCTCGTTCCATATATAAGTGTAGAACTTCGACATTTCGGATATGCTGATAATTGGAAATCAAAAACCGTTAACACGCATGTTAGATTGACATTCACACCAAAGATTTTCTCCAAAGTTCGAGAACTGATAAAGCGTCATCAAGAGTTACTGTACTTTTTAAGCCAATGTAATTTGCTAACTTCACATTGTTAACCTGTTTAACGACAACAAATAGAAACATAAATAGGCTTAAGAAAAGTTACGGGTAAGAAACGTGGATCAATGCACCCCTCACAGTCTAAAACAAAAGTAGGCTTAAAAATTACTGTGTTCAAGGGAGTAGATGATCAATTACACGTGTACGCGTACATAGGTGTTTAGTCGGACCAAGTCATAATACGAATTTGTAAACCTTATTACAGTCAAAACTATGAACATGGGGCACTAATACGGTAATCCTATAAAGTAAGATGCAATGACTCTAAAAAGTGACCGAGCTCAATAGATGTAAACTACCTTTGGAATAGCATAAGGCGCTCGGTTTATTTGGAACAAAACCCCCAAAAACTTTGCTAACCGGAGTTTGACAGTTATAGTACAAATCAAGTAAGTTGATCATCCATACTAAGAATCCAAACGGAAAACTGTTGGATCTAAATTCTAAATTCTAACTCAATCCAAAATATACCAAATGTAAAGTTTTATAAATTCTAAATCTCTATCATCATCTTTGGATATTTAGCAATCGTTACATATTTATACTACATGGCAAGGGTGCGAGAAACAGTCCGCCTCCCTTGGTAAAAATAACTGTTTATAGTTATTTAACTTCATTTACAATCCCCCCCTCGGTTGGAGGATTAGCCCAATATTTTGGGTTTCGTCCCAATATTCTCCCCCCTAATCACAAACGCTGTGACGTATTCTTTTAGTCCAATGAGTTGTCTCATAGTTAAGAACTTGATCTTCGGGAGTGCTTTTGTAAGTATGTCCGCTTTCTGGTAATCTCCACTTACGAATTCGACTTGTATGTCTTCTCTTTCAACGCACTCTTTTATGAAGTGGTACTTCGTGTCAATGTGTTTACTTCTTCCATGAAATACGGGTTCTTTATTAGTGTTATCAGACTGTTTGTCAACCTTGTATTGTAACTTTCCACTGCTTGAGAGTGTGTAAGCGTGCTTAGCATCTCTTTAACCATAGAGTCTTGTGTTGCTTGCTGCAGTTACACTATGTAAAGATATAATCCGGTAGTTCCTTTCCCTTCAATGAGTGTTGACTCCGTAGCTACTGTCTGCAGAAATCCATGTATCTTGTTTCCTCCGTTATGCTTGTAGGTGATTCCATAATCCTTTGTTCCTTTTACATAGCGTAGTACTTGTCTTATAGCCTTCATATGTTGCTCTCTTGGTTCTTGCATGAAACGACTAAGTAATCCAAACAGAATAACTTAAGTCGGGTCTTGTGTGAAGCAGGTATCTTAAGCATCCAATTAAGCTTCGATATTCGGTTGAGTTGACCATTGTTCCTTCTGTAATATTTGTTAGTCTTGTACCTGGATCCATTGGTATCAATGTCTCGTTGCAGTCTATCATTCCAGCTTCCTTTAGGATTTTGTTCGCGTAGGCGGATTGCTTTATTGATATGACACCCTTCAGTTGATTAGCTTCTAATTTCCTAGATAGTAAGCACGATAATCCTAGATCACATCATTTCGAATTTTCTTCCCATTTAGCTTTGAATTTGTCGATCTCCTTCTATGGTGTGCCGTGATGATTAGATCATCTACATAGAGCTCCTATTAACAGTATCGAGTCTTTTGATTCTTGGTGTAGTTGGCTTTTCTATGTGCGCATTTCTTGAATCTAATGTACATCAAGGTGTTGTCTAACTTTATGTTCCATGCACGTGGTGCTTGTCTTAGTCCATATGGAGCTTTTATAAGTCTATAGACTTTTCCATTGTCTTGTCTCTTTACAAATCCTTCGGATTATGTAACGTACACTTCTTCTTTTAAATCTCCATGTAGAAATGCAGATTTTACGTCAAGAGTGATGTCCTTTTCATCCCATTTAATGATTACAGCTATGGCGAGTAATAATCGGATTGTATCCAATCCTTGCTACTGGTGCCGAAGACATTCTTTTCAAAGTCATATGCCCATGCTCATTGTATGCAACCTTTTGGCTACTAATCTAGCTATTATGCTTGATTATATACCATTAGCTTCTTTCTTGTCTTGAAGTACCATTTTAAGCTAATGCTTTTATGTCCTTTGGTAGAGTGGTTAACTCCCATGTATTGTTTCATATTGATGAGACTAACTCACATTCATTGCTTCAATCCATTTGATCGCTTGATGCTTCCTTGTAGTTCTTGGGTTCATCTTCAGCTAATAGTAATTCCTCGGTGTTCTCGTATAAGTCATTTAGTGTTCTAAAACCTCTCAACGGCGTGTGATCAAAGTGTGATGGTGAATTTGTGATTGAAATTGAATCATTATCACTTTGATAGTATGATTGTGTTGAGATGTTAGGTGTGACTTGGGAATTTACTTGTGATGAACTTGTTGATGGTGTGTTATGTGTTTGAGAATGTGAGGGAGAGTCTCTTGTTGGTGATGCATACTCATCATTATTATTATTAGGAAATTCATTATCTTCTTCAATTGGTTGAATTTCTTGATCATGATGTTCGTTTGTGACTTCAAGATTTCCTATTTTAAAGTCAGTCCATTCAGGCTCGTCATTAATGTGCTCACTTATATAATCTTTCTAATCCCATGTTTCATTCTCCTTAAACTTCACATCTCTACTAACACATACCCTTTGTGTTGTTGGATCAAATAAGCGAAAAGCTTTTGATCCTTGTTCATTTCCTAAGTATACCATTTTAGTGCTTCTATCATCTAACTTTGTCAGATGTTGTGATGGTACCTTTGCATATGCTATGCAGCCAAAAACTCTTAGATTCTCTAAGTTTGGCTTTCTTCGTTTAATTGCTTCGTACGGAGTAATATCTTCTAGTGCTTTTGTAGGAACACTATTTAGGATGTATATGGCGTATCTAACATCTTGTTGTGGACATTATTGTCCTATTTCTTCTTTCGACTACTCCATTTTGTTGTGGCGAGTAAGGTGCGGTAAGTTGTCGTGCTATACCGTTTTCTTTACAATATTGTGTGAATTTATTTGATGTGAATTCTCCTCCTCGATCCGTTCTCAACATCTTCAATGTTGTTCTTAACTCATTCTCTATCGACTTCTTATATTCCTTGAAAGTATCAAAGACTTGATCTTTCGTTTTTAAGAAATACACCCACATATATCTTTAGTAATCATCTACTAACAAGAATATGTATTTCTTTCCAGATGGTGTTGGTGGTGTGATTGGTCCACATAAATCTCCATATACTAAATCTAGAGGGGAGGTTGATCTACCTTTTGTCTTTTTAGGGAATGGCGCTCTACTATGTTTACCAATTAAACAAACATCACAAACTTATGTTGTATGTTTAATGGCAGGTATTCCATGAACTAGATTCCTTTGAGCCATTGATTTTAGTGACTCGAAGTTGAGATGTCCTAATCTTGCGTGCCATAACCATGTATCTTCCTTTAAGTTTGCTAGTAATATCCTTAGATTTTCCTTATATAGTCGGTTTCTCTGTCGTGTAACTTTCATGAAGATTTTGTTATCCATGTCATAAAGTCGTAATTCGTCGTCTTCCATTACAATTTTACAACCAATTTCAGTGAATTGTCCAAGGCTCAATAAGTTGCTTTTTAAATCAGGAATGTAATATACGTGTGATATGGTTCTTTGCTTCTCATCATCACATTCTATTAGAATTGAACCTTTTCCTTTGATCTCTATGTGTGAGCCATCTTCGAATCTTACTATTCCACTAACCTCATCATCTAATTCTTTGAAGTGTTCTCTCACTTCAGTCATGTGGTTACTAGCTCCATTGTCTAAGTACCATAGACTATCCATATTTGTCTCTTTATATTCTACATCTTCTTCATGTAGCGAGACCTTTTGTTCTTCATCTTCTAATATTGACATTAGTAAGGTTGGTTCTAAATCTTCTTCAACGAGGTTAGATTGCTCGTTTGGTTTTGTCCTTTGAGGACATTTAGGTGCAATGTGCCCTATCTTCTTGCATTTGTATCATTGTAATTTGCTAGTATCATTGTAATTTGCTAGTATCATAACTTGATTTCTTGAAGTTATCTCTCTTATAATTCTTATGAGAGTTTTCTCCATCTTTCCTCTCTTCCTTAAAATTCTCATGGTTTCTTCCTTGTGAGAATTTATGTTTTCCACGTCCACGTCCTCTAAAATACTTTCCTTTATTCTCATGTCGAGTGAACATCAATTTCTCTTGATTGTCCACTTGTTTGCCTTTCTTATACTTAATTCTTTCTTCATAAGTCTTAAGTCTACCAATTGCTTCTTCTAAGGTCATTTCATCTAGATCCGAGTATTGCTCTATTGACGCAACTATTTGCAGATACCTATCGGGTACAACATTTAATAGTTTTCGCACTAGTGTTTCATCTTCCATTGTATGCCCTAGACTGGCTGCTTTGTTTACTATGGTTGTTAGTTTTGCGGTGAAGGTGTCGATGGTCTCGTCTTCCTTCATGTGTAACATCTCAAATTCGGATTTGAGTGTTTGCAACCTTGCTTGTTGGACTCTTTCTTCTCCTATGTGTCTAGTTTTTAAGGCATCCCATATGGCTTTCGCGGTTTTGTGTTTTGTGATTTGAAGCAATTGTTCTTCTGGTAAGGCTTGGTAAAGGAATGTGATAGCAGTTTTGTCTTTTTTATTATCTGCTTGGGTTTTTTCATTTGGCTTTATCATTTCCCATAAACCATTCGCTTCTAGAATGATTCGCATTTGAATTGCCCATAATGAGTAATTCGAGGGTTTTAGCATTGGACATTGGAATTGAGGTGTATTGGTGGTACTAATTTCCTTTTTTGAACTATCTCCACTATCTTTCGTCATATCTCTAGGATATTGAATAAAATCTCCAAAATAAAATATCTAACACTTAAGTGTGTCGAATTTTCCTGGTGAGTACTCTGGTTTTATGCCTTACAGGCTATCAAACTTAACGGGGACTAGTTTTCTTCCCAAAAAAACTATCATTGGGGATTTTATATTCTATAGTCGAATAACCTAAGGTTAATTACTCCTTAAATTATTCTCTTGATATAGTAAGCAGTGTAATCACTAGGTTACTATATTTCTATCTACGGGTTTAGGAAAAGTTACAAACTTAAAATTAAGGGGGGTAACTTTTCTAAAAGCCTAAAACTATATATCTATATATAACTTAAAAATGATATATATAGAAAATGAAAAAGTGGAGGGGGTGAAAGGTTTTTGCGTGGATATAGGAACTATAAAGTTTAACGGTTGTTTAGCTTTATACTTTAACAGTTAATTAGTGATAAGTATCAATTAGTGTTTATGATATACAAGGACTGTACATCTACTAGAGGTTATCCTTATGTTTATAAAAGGATCTCTAGGAAGATATTAGAATATATTTAAGAAAAAACATAGAAAAACACGAAGTTAAGAATTATTAGTATTGTATTAGGGATCTGCAATTTAGGCAGATTCAAAGGTTTATAAAAGAAATCGTTTGAGAAACTATTGTGTGTTCTTCATAAGTACTGCCAACTAGATTCCGCATAGTTGACAGTATATCAGTGTTTCATTAAGGAATAACGATCCTACAAGTGGTATCGAGCTTGATAGAGACTCTGACCTTGAAGACTTTTAATCAATCGAAATCTTTCTAACACAAAAAAGATGTCGGAAACAGGAACCTATTCCCTACCACGTCCTAACTGGCACTCAGGAAAACCCAATAATCAAGAAAAGGTGAAAATGCCTATGTGTCCATGAAGATAGCAACACGTATATCGCAATCACTGATCAATACCAAGGGACATAATCCCTAAGGAAACCAAACCACACTTAACCTGCATCTCCCCACTCAGTGTCTGCTCTAATGAACATCACATGCTGCAAACGCAAGAAGAAACAATGAGAAAGCCCTTAATATACTGCTTTCTGCCATACCTGATAGACATCTTCTCAGTTTTCATGATGCTGTAGATGCAAGATCTTTATGGAAAGCCATAAAAGCAAGATTTGGAGGAAACGAAGCATCAAAGAAATCAAAAGAATCTGTTGAAACAACAATTTGAGACATTTACTATTGGATCTAGGGAAGAACTAGATTCAGCATATGAAAGGTTTCAGCATATTCTTAGCATGCTTGAATTACATGATGCTACGGTGTCCATTGAAGATGCAAATTTGAAGTTTCTAAGAAGCCTTCCATCTGTGTGGCATGTAGTGGCTACCATGATTCGGGGACAACCTGGATTAGACGATTTAGCTTTGATGATCTCTACAACACATAAAGTGTATGAGCATGAATTGAAAGGGTGTCCACAATTTCAAGACTCCAAAACATTGCTTTTCTGTCCACAGAAGTCAAGGGCAGTACTTTGAAACAAAGTACTGCTGAACCAGCACATATCCCAAAAGGATATACTCAAGCTATCTCGAGCAAGGTGCCAACTGCTCCCAACTGTGTTTCTCACTCAGATGAAATCATATGTTCCTTCTTTGCTCAACAAGCATCTATGCCCACAACTCATGATGATGAAACCTGCTGCAAATTGATGAAGATCTAAGGAATAAATTTGACATTCGAGGCAAGTGCAATGATAACAGCGAAGGATAAGGAAGTTTATGAATAAGACCAGGAATATCCAATGACCTCAAGCCAAAGATGGGATTACTATGATAAAGATTTCAAAATTGAATGCTTTAACTGTCAAAGTTAGCTCATTTTGGCTAGAAGTGTAGATTTGCTAAAATACCAGGAAAACAGAGCAAATGGTCATAAGAAAAGAGGATTGTGGCTAATGAAGATTCAAACTCAAAAGCCTTTGGTGGCAATAAGACAACAATGAAGATATTGATTGTACCAAGAAATTGATGCAGAACCAGTGAACATATGCAATAATTTCACTGACTGGGAGTTGTAACAAGATGATTGAGCATAGAGTTAGATGCATAGCACATGCCATGGACAAGGATGGTAGCTAGATGATGATTTTGACTGGAGCAACAAAGCTGATGATGCACCAGTATCTCTAGCTTTGATGGCTACAAACTCAGAGGTACCTTACTGTTCCAAATGTAGTAAATCATATAAAAAGTTGCTTGAAAGCTAACAACAAAAATCGATAATATTCAAAGACTATGACTGAAATTCTATGATATCAAATGGAGCTTATGAGTCATTAGAGTTCATGCTTAAAACACTCACGAAGGAAAGAATGGACAAAATGAAAATAATGAATATGCATGGGGTGAATAAGTTATGAACAAATGGAATATGACTTATGGTAAATAAGAGATTTGAAACTAGAAGAAAAAACAAAAGGAATTTAGAACAAGCCCTAAAACGAGAAAGATTTCAAATAAAACTTGAAAAATGGTCAAATGCTTCAGTACTTCAAAACGAAGTCTAACATACAAAGATATAGTTTCAGATTAATTCATGGATAGGGTTTGGGATTGGATTCTAGTAATATTAATGGAAAGTGACATTTTCATCTGGGGATGAAACATTGACTGATTCTACATATGAAAACTTCAAAAGAGAAAAGGCCTACAAAGCAGTACCTCCACCTACAGGTACAATTATTCCACCTAGGATAAATGTCTCCTTTACAGGGATAGATGAACTAGCCATTAGGAATAAAGTTGTTAATCAAGAGAAAACAAAATCTAGTCAATCACAATTGAATAGAAATAAAGTCATAATTGAAGATTGGGTTGATAGTGATGATGAAGAGACTAATGTTTCAGAAAGTCAAAAGGAAACTGCTCTAACTCAGAGAATAGTGAAACTATTTTTTGAAAACGGTCGACCAAACAGTCAAAAAAGTGGTGGGTCAAGAAACTAGGACAAAGGCCTTGGAACAAAGGGGGATAAATTATGTTTTGTATGTTACAGTCCTAATCATCTTATTAAAGACTGCAATCTACATGAAAGAACCTTCCAACACACCCAAACTCATAAATCTAAGGGAACACAGGGTTCAAGGGAAACAAGACCAGTTTGGAACAAAATCCAAAGAGTGAACCATAGTAAGTGTTACGCAGAAACTCTAAGAACCCTCACCAAATGTAGATCCTTTATTCCATCATCAGTACATACAAGGGATGGTTTTGATAGTACTGCAACCCAAAAATTACACAAATAGTACCTTCCAAAGGTACAGTCAAATGTGACTATCATGACTGCATAGATCTAGAGTACCACAGGCAGTACCTTCACGGAAGTAAGATGGAAGTTATTAACCAGATGGATAATAGAAGACCGTAGAATCTCAAGTTACACACCATCATCGAGTCTCTACCACAAGGACACTCATAGACCACAAAGACCCAAGAAAATTGTTAAATCGATCTGGTAAAGAAAGGAAGAATGTTGATCCCAAGCATACTTTCCACAAACTGTCAAAAAGAGTGCAATGATAAGTTCCAAAATAAACATGGAAACCAAAAGGAACTATCTAAGATTCTGATGAATAGGGGTAATTGGATCTACACACTCAAGCAATTTGAGTATAGTAACTCATTAGGGGATCCAGTCAGTTATGAACTTGGGTCCCTAAAAGAGTCTAATTCTCTGAAATTGTTTGGGACAGGGCAATCCAGAAGAAGATCTCCAGGACTATGCTAACATTGACAGTGGAAGCTCTTGAAGTATGACGGGGAGACAAGGACAAGTTTGTCTGATTTTAAAGAGTCAAAGGTGGTATAAGTGGCCTTGAAATGACTCAAAATTTTGAAGAATCACAGTAAAAGGAACCATTAAGACCATCAGCTTAGATTTTGAGAAAGTAGCTATGTGGAAGAGCACAAGTTTAATCTCTTATCTGTTTCTCAAATCTGTGATAAAAGCACAATGTTCTCTTCACAGATTAAAGAATGTCATATCCTATCTCCAAAATTCAAGTTGTTGATGAAATTGTTAAATCTTAGAGCTCCTAGAAAAGAATGATGTCCTACAGCCGGATTAAAGTATATTATACCCTCTGGTGAATAAACTTGTTTGTTTGCAAGGCAACAGAGGATGAAGCTGTCCTTAAGGCACAGAAGACTGGGGCATGTCAACTTCAAAAATATCAACAAGTTGTAAGGCAATCTGGATAGGGGTTACCATCAAAGACATTCAAGCATGATCACTCTTGTGTGCATGTAGAAAGGGTAAACAACCCCGCCCCCCCCCCCCCCCCCCCGCAACAGGCAACTTGCAAAGAAGATTGAGGAAAAGAACTGTCGAGAACCTCTGAATTGCTCCACATGGACTTATTTTGGACCTGTTTCATAAGAGAGTATACAACAAAAAAAAGTACTGCTTGTGGTCACTGATGACTGGCAAGCAAATTCATTGGGTGTTTTTCTTGGCTACAAGGAAGAAACATATGGAAATGCTCAAGATTTGATTGTGGTTTTGGAAAACAGGCTAAGACATAAAGGCAGATTAGGCTTGACAACCCATTGTGGGAGCCCAACATGCGGCTTCTTAAAAGGGCACAGCTTATTTAATAAGCTCTACAATCTTATTAGGGACTAAAGATGCTTATTAAAATTTATATAAACCTTGACACAACCTAGAGACATAATCAAACCCTTACTGGGCTTAGTAGCCCGTTATCAGGCCCAAACGCGAGCCAATAAGCCACAAAAGCTTAAACAGCTTATTGGTGGATTGGATAAGCCGAACATTAAAACAGACCCTAAAGTGCTCATTAAGGCTAGAAATTATAAGTTGATCATGTCTTAGAACCTTAATGGACTTTTAAAAGTATTCGGGTTAGAGTTATTGGGCTAACGAGCCCAATAAACTCAAATAAGCTCACCCAAGCTTATTTTTTAGCCAAACCGAATCATTAAGCTTAAATGGCCTTAATAAGGGCTTATGTGCTTATTAAACCTAAATTGGACCTTTTAAATGCTTATTGGACCTTAACGGGCCCAATAAGGTCCAATAAGCCAAAATAAGCTCATCCGAGCTTATTTATAAGCTGACCCAGCTTATATGGCTTATTGGAGCTTAATGAAACCTAATGCCACTTGTTAGAACTTAATTGGAGTTAAAATGCGATTTTTACAAGTTAAGGGACTAAAAGTGTCAATTTATAAACTCAAGGGTTAAAACTGTCAAAAACTATTTTAGAAAGGTCTAGGGACTGTTTTAGACATTCTGAAACTTAAAGGGGCTGTTTTAAACATATAAGGACCAAAAGTATAATTTTGTAAAGTTGGAGGACTAAAAGTGTAATTATGGAAACCTAAGGGTTTAAAATGTAAATATTATATATTACATAAACACAAGGGCTGATTTGTAAATATAGAAAACCTAAGGGTGTTTTATGAACGAAAGTGATTTTTATAAACACTTAACGAATCGGACGAGTTATAATATTATTCGGATATTATACGAGTTAAAACACGACTTAATAAATATGAATATTTATTAACAACGCTTATATGTTTCCCAAGAGTCATCACGTAAAGACAAATACAATAAACATGTGCACCACCACACAAGTGATAACAGTATATATAAACTAGCAAGATATTGTAGTTTATACATTAAGTCGTTAGCCTAAACTTGTAGACTAAGACTGGCCGTATTTACTTAGGTATTTGACGGGTGATACATTTGCCATACTTGGATATATCTATCATTTTCAGAGGACTATTCACTAAGGTGAGTTCATAGCCCCATGTTTTACAATTATTTAAATGATTTACATTGTTGGGGTGAGAACATGCTTTGTTTTACAAATTGGACGCAAGTGTACATTTTATACAATGATTATGTGTTTGCCTAAGTAGCGATAACCCACTGAGCCCTTTATCATGAACTGTCATTCACTAGATTGTGAGCGCGAATGTTATAAATAGATCTATTTGGGATTGACATTCCCGTTTGGGTGAGTAGCGCTCACTGTGCTGGGTTGCCGGACAATAAATGTATACCATGTCGGATTTGGAATGTTGCGGGTTAGAACATCATTCACGGGCATTTATTGGCAATTTATTGCATTCATACACGTCGAGCTTCAGTGTCATGAGGGAAACCGTAATTACTTTTTATGATGTTTGCATCTGTTGCTAAATCATACACTTGGAAATCTTGTGGTCCTACTATTGATTTATATAAACCTATGAATTCACCAAACTATATGTTGACGTTTTAAGCATGTTTCTCAGTCAAACCGCACCAGGTGCAGATACATGGGCCACTCTTTAGAGAGTCAGTACTAAAGATTTGGGGCATATTACATTTGAGAACATTTGTTATAAACCGAAATCTTTACTTATGTTGTCGAACAATTTGAAGCCATGAGCTTATGTAATGAACAAGTATTTTGGTAATCCAAATGTACTTTTTTAAACGCCACCGATTAGTGAGGTCCCGTTATCATATATAGGCTATGTCTATGAAGTACCCCTCCGATATTCAACAATTCCGCCGCTACCCAGATTTGGGGGTGTTACAGCGGAAACACGGGATGCGACGATACCATTCATCGCACAAGATACAAGATCATACACTTTATAATTTACATTCATAAAACTGAAGTTTTACAGAACTTTACAAGTTAAAATCTTAACATAAGTCAAAACCACGTCCATCTCTACCCAGTCCCCTTGGGTTACATCTTTTCTCTTCCAATACCAATCACATACCTTTGATTTGACACACCTAAAAATGAACCGAAAACGTCACAATAATGTTTGAGCTCGTAGTTTGACCTTAAACCACAAAAGCTGTCCAATATTTCCAACAGTGACAATAGTGCTATATGACAGTGAATATATGCAAACAACCTTAGCATCACCGCTAATCAATAACCATATGTCACTTACGCACCTAAAGGGCCTACCAGCTGGAGCACTAAAATTAGGGCAGGACCACACACAAACCTAGGTAGGCGTACCCATCCGCTCTAATAATCACACAAATACTAGGTAGGCGTACCCATCCGATCCAATAATCTCACAAACACTGGGTAGGCGTACCCATCCGATCCAAACAATCATGCATCACATAATATTCACATAGCAGTCATAAGCACATAACTTGTCCCAAAAACAAAACCACATTTCGCACAGATCAATTCAAAACATTTCAAAACACATTTGAGTATCATTTTCCCCCAACGGAAAAACCAGTAAAAAGTAGGGCTACGAGAACTCACCTCAATCAGCAATCAAAGCAACCGCACAATCTCAAATAAAGCAGGACACAATAAATCTCTACGCAAGCGCACAATGTACCCGGCAACGACCTAATATATATACTCACTATATCAATACTCGTACAAAATTATCTTATTGTACAAGTGTTCGCCTTAACTCACGCAAATCCTCATTTTCATCCCAAAATTCCATTCCAAATTCATATCATTCCAATCTCGTTATCTCATACCGTTAACTCATTACAAAAACCGCCGTCTTGTTACCAAGACTTTATCTCGTTATCAAAACTTTACCTCGTATTATGGTTGTGTGATAATTACTCGAAAACGACTCAAAAATACTTGGGCAAAGTGTGACACCAATACAACAAACCTCAACACCCCAAATTTCTGAACGATACATTCAACCAAAATACTCCGCGAAAAACTGACGAAAAGGAATGAGCAAGAGCTCAAAAGCCAAAGATAAATAATCCACATTTCCGTAGTCGATACGACATATATATTTAAATATATATTATCATGAATTACTGAAAATTTAAATACAATAATAATAATTTCTTATTATTTCGTCTTATTATTAGGCTACGGGTCATGTTTCATCATTAAATATGTCCAAAAGCTTCTACCTCAACACTTAATCTTCCTTAAGATTCTCCTTTCCATTTCCTCAATTAAAATCGACACAACGACTATAAATAGTAAATATTTAAGAAAATTTCGGGAAATTTCATCTTTCGTATTGTATTAAATTTTCAAGTTAAATAACTATTTATTGTTAAAACATTGAAAATTTTATCTCTTTTTAGCAAAACTCTAAGTATATAATCCTTTCAAAAATTCGGCATGACCTGCACGTCTTTATGACTTTTCCAAGGTACTAAATCTTTATCCAAAACAATTTTCACAAATCCGACGTTTTTTCGACAAACACAATATTAATACCATTGACATGATTTATTAAACCGTGGCAAAATAACCTCTTCACAATTGACAAGTCCAACAAAAGTCATCCTCTTAGTCCAACACAACTTTCTTTAGTTCATTTACAAGTCTACAAACTTATTTATTTGATATTGGGTCATATGGTCCATCATGGTCCAAAATACTTAGCCCGATAGCGAAACTTATTCTATACTTCTTTTTATATACCCCAAAATACAAATCAAACCCAATGAGCCTTAAGCCCATTAAGCCGAATCAATAAGCTATAAGCTTATACTATTATCCATATATATATAAGCCGGTAACCCCAACAATAAGCCATAACCTTTAAAATACGCCATATATATAAGCTCAAATAAGTCAAAATCAAAATAAGGTAAAACCGAATAAGCCAAAATCCATTAAGCTATAAGCTTAAATAACAATCCAATAAGCAAAAATAACAAAGTTTAATTGGCAACCTAAATTGACACCCAAACAGAAACCAAACGGACCCACGTTGGGCCGAAACCAACCAGGCGGACCCTTGTTGGACCGTGACCAACCAAACGCACCTTAGTTGGGCTCAAAACAAACTGGACACACCCTTGATGGGCTAGTCCAACAAAACAACCCATACCAAAATCATTTAAGCCCAAATAAGCTATGTCCTAGCTTATTGAATAAGCAAAACTTCCAAATAAGCTCTTATAAGCATTTTTATAAAACGAAAAATTATCACAACAACTATTTTATTTAAACTCAAAAACCTTTTCTTCCTTTTCTTTTTAAGCCGACGCATAAACACCCATTTTTTTCTTTTTTGATTTCAAGTTTCGATCTTTTTGGCGATTAACTTATACAACTAGCGTCTAGACATCACCATAATCACGAAAGTACAACTTAAATTCAAAGTTTTATAAAAACTTACTTGTTTGATGAGCTTGGTTCTTCGGACCCTCGTGAAAGACTAAAACCTTGTTTCTACAACCCGAAACTATTAGTTATCAACCCAATAATAAAATCTTAACCTGTGTTCTTGGAAAAATCTTCAAAACTTTTGTTTTTCTTCTCCCTTGTGGTTCGGCCGGATATAGAGAGAAAGAGAGAGAGAGTTTTTGTGTTTTGATTTTCAAAATGATGCATGCATGTGAAAAAAGGATAAGTGGTGAAAAAAAAAAAAAAAAAAAAAAAAAAATAAAAAAAAAAAAAAAAAAAAAAAAAAAAACAAAAAAAAAAAAAAATAAAAAAAAAAAAAAAAAAAAGAAAAAAAAAAAAAAAAAAAAAAAAAAAAAAAAAAAAAAAAAAAAAAAAAAAAAAAAAAAAAAAAAAAACAAAAAAAACAAAAAAAAAAAAAACAAAAAAAAAAAAAAAAAAAAAAAAAAAAAAAAAAAATAAAAAAAAAAAAAGAAAAAAAAATATGTACTAAAGGGGACATACTAGCTTAAAAATAGCCATCTTGTCTCTCCTTGTTCTTTTCTAACCGAAAATGGATCCAAGGAGGGTCTCGGGTCTTCCTTTTTGTGTCGGAATCACTTAAAAGCTAAATTTTCATCTATTTAGAACGTCACCCAAACTTAGTTATCATTTTCATTGCGTTCAAAATCATTTTTCCATAAACCTGGATTATTCATACGACACTTATCACCTTAAATAGCTAAAAAAATCCATTTTGAGCCGTTATCGACTGACTCCGGACCGAAAACATGCATTTTTGACAAAACTCAACCGAACCTTGCTCATTCATTTAAAAACACTTCAAATCACAAAATATAGCTTGGAAACTTATATTCACCCAAAATTTCACTTTTTTACGACTGTTACAGTCTTTTTACCTAAATTCACGAAAACAACTGTTTTTCTGATAACTTTCAAATCTCACACTCATGATTTACAATTTAAATCGAAGTTATTTCAATATTATGAATTTATTAAATAAATAAACCCATTAACATATTACCAACCTCATAAATCTGTACACTTAAATAAACTGTCGTGCCGGTACGCGCTGCGTGACGATTTTTCGCTAAACGCGAGAAAACTTCCCCGAAAGCACTGAAAACCTCAAAACCACTCTAAAACAGAAAAACGAATCATAAATGATTCATTCACGAACTCAAAACTTCATTAAAACTCCCGGTTAAACCGAAACCGCTTTTACGCAAAATAGACAACAGAAGTCAACTTTTCAGCTTTTATCAGGAAAACTGACAAGATCGAAAGACTTCAACATACAAAAGTATAATATTTTATTATACTTAGCCGTGGGAATATTACCGGTTTATCACATAATCATACTAGGTTAGTAGATTTAGAAAGATGTTTCGGCGTTTGATACAAGATTTGAGTTGACGTTTTATGGAAAAACTAGAGGATTTGTTTTTGCTCATCTCTAAGTCTAAACCTCATTTGGAGTGTTCCCAAATGCTCAAATATCATGTACATACCTTTATTGAAGTTTTCACATGTGTCGGGTAAGAGAAAAGCCGACAAGTGTTAAATCCGCAAAACGGATTTCGCGTGTAGCGCGCTGACCACGCGATGGCGCGGGCCCACCGCGCCAGATGTTGAAATCCGGTTTTGAGGATTTAAGCTACCGTTTGTGATTTTACGTTTTGCGAATGTTTATTTGTCATCATTAAAACATAAAGAAGATTATAATCAATGTTGCACCAACAAATATTATCATATTAGGTTTGCTTGAAATTATTGCTACAAACTTTAAATAAGACATTGATTAATGATAAAACTATCATTTTGTTGTAAAGTTAAAAAAAGTAATAATTATGTTTTTTTTAAACCGAAAAGACAACCTTATTGCATTTAAAATGACAAAATTGTTTCTTATGGGTACCTTTATGCGATTTTTACCTTAATAAACTTCGATTCTAACTAATTCCTAAAACAACTTTATGAAAATAAAAGCTCCAACTTCTGCTCTAACTCTGGCTCGAGCCCCAACTCTAACCAATTTCACCGAGCATACCCATAGTTTTCAAAGTTTATTTAAAGTGACAAATGTTTGATTGAAGCTAAAACAATATGCTTTTTAGATTAATAAAGCGAAATGATGATTCATTGGGTGCGTATTGCGAATTGTTATACATAGTTTTCAAAACTTTTTATATCATGTCGTGAACATGATTGAGTGATGCATGTAGATTTGTTCTCGTTTGTGGCATTTGGCTATAACATGACATCAGAGTTAAGATCAATATAGACCCAACATTTGTCATAGACCCAATGAACCAATCATAGCCACTCATTTTTTTTATCAAAAATAAAAAAACCCATTTTTCACATTTTTTTAAAATAAAATATCTTACAAACGGTAAATCGTCACACGACAAAAAATACACCATCGCGACGAGTATTTTTTTATCTTTCAGTAGACGGGTGACACGATATACTTTCGAGAAACTTTTTTTCGATTTTTTTTTCAGTCACGAATTGCGAAAATCATATATGATTCGTATAACGAATCATATATGATTCGTATAACGGATCATATATGATTTCATAAAATCATATATGATTTCATAAAATCATATATGATTTGTGATTCCGACAAACTTTTTTCAATTTTGTTTCAGTCACGAATTGCGAAAATCATATATGATTCGTATGACGAATCATATATGATTCGTACAACGAATCATATATGATTTCATAAAATCATATATGATTTCATAAAATCATATATGATTTCATAAATCATATATGATTTTATAAAATCGTATATTACTTCATAAAATCATTAAAAAAAAGTTCGTCGAAAGTACATAGTGTCGCCCCTCTATAAAAAGATAATTTAATTCTCGTCGTGATGGTATATTTTGTTTTGCGTAACGATTAACGGTGTGTGAGATATTTAATTTTTAAAAAAGAGATGGAAAGTGAGTTTTTTTATTTTTATGAAAAAATGAGTGGCTATGATTGGTTCATTGGGTCTATGACAAATGTTGGGTCTATATTGAACTTTTGGCTTTGCTATTATGTGACCGCCTCTCTTTCGTCTCTTGGGAGTTTGTCTCCTTGAGGCTCTTTGGTCTTTCTCCTTTTCTTCTCTGGTGATTGACCGGCGATTTAGATGGCGATTTTAATCGCTCTTCCCATTCTTATGTTCGTGACCACGAATTCCTCAATTTGATTGTGCCAAAATTAGGGTTTCGCTACAATATAGGGATCTTGATAAAACTGCCACAAGATTGGGGTTTTCTTTGGATAACTAGAATCGGTGATGATTCTGTTGAGGGTTTCGATTAATAAATCTTCAAAAGGTGTGTTTGTTCCTCTTTTGATGATTTTTGAGTTTTGTCCCTTTGTGATGACTTTTGTTATCCAATTTATGTGGTTTTTCTTTGTTTCGAATCTGTGAGAAATTTGTACCGTGCCTGAGACCTTTTTTTTGGTGTATATTCTTCCTGTTATTGATCTTGATAATAGTTTGCAGGGATGAAACCCTTTTGTTGCCAGTGAGTATTCACTTGGTGGCAATCGTTGGATTCTCCTGATACGAAAGTTTGATAAAACACGAAATGATTTTCTGATTGTGTTTTGTTATTTGCAAACTGTTTTTCTTGAAAAAATTGGTGCGGTTTGTTCTTTAGATTCGAAAATGGGAATACAGTGATGATTTTCTAGAAAAACGGTATATGATGATTTGGTTTAAAATACCAAAAGCTCTGATGCCAAATGTTGGATCGAATTTCTAACTTATAATCAAAAATATACCAAAATGTAAAGTTTTATAAATCTGAATCTGTCATCATCTTTTGATATTTACAATCGTTACATATTTATACTAAATGAAAGGGTGCGAGTAACAGTCACGTCTCTTGGTAAAAATAACGGTTTTACAGTTATTTAACTGTCATTTACAGCGGGTTTGGGATTAGCCCAATATTTTAGGTTTCGGCCCAATATGGTTTTCGAAGCGGTTGTGGTTGTAAAACCGTGGCTAAGGAAGAAAGAGTTGGTTAAGTTCGCACTGTCTCAGAAGACGATGTTGATTTTGCAGCCAGTTTGGTGAGGGGATAGGTTTGTATAATGTGGACTTTGTTTTTGTTTGTTTGGTGTAGTTTTGGTAGTGTAATATTAGAGCTTAGTGAAATGTTTAATAAACCGGTAAGAGTAAGTTATTATGAGGTATTAATAATAGTCTTATGTTTTTTAACCGTGGTGTCTGATATTTTGGTTGACTAGCTTACGGGGTTTGAGAAATCGCTTGAATCTAAAGAAGGTTGACGTGATCACTTCAGATTTGTTTGTATTAAGCGCGATTCGAACCTGAACTTGTCATACTTTTTGCGTTTTGTTAGTTACTGATTGCGGTAATGCTTTTGGCAGTTATGTTGACCTCTCTTAGCGTATTTTGCTAGGGTTGGTATCAAAGTATGAATACGGTATTGTTTGTGACGTGTAGGTTCCCTAAATTCTGACTGTCTTGGTCAGTTACCTGTGTTGAATCTCTAAAATTCCAAGTGAAGTTTACCATATAGATGGCAACAGGAGGCGTATTAAAATGTTAGTAGTCGGCTAGTTGCCCTACTTATGTGCCGATTTAGCTTGTGTATTATCCGGAGATAATCTAAACTGGAACTTATCAAATGGGTTAAAATTCGCCCTATTACAATGACACAACCTTATTGTAGAACAATCTACTAACATACATGGAAAGAGGAAGAGAGGTTGT
Source organism: Tanacetum coccineum (assembly GCA_026074375.1). Classification (NCBI taxonomy): domain Eukaryota; kingdom Viridiplantae; phylum Streptophyta; class Magnoliopsida; order Asterales; family Asteraceae; genus Tanacetum; species Tanacetum coccineum. The sequence continues at coordinate 58,329 of BQNB010014583.1, forward strand.
TTTAATAAGAGAGAGGGTTGGATGAACACTTAGAGAGGGAAAGTAAACATAGAAATGAAATGCATAAATGTGTGAAAAATAAACAACCAACCACCTCTTCAAGGCATGGAGAGGTGTATAAATACTTACAATGACCGGCTATGGATGGGCCTTCATGGGCTTTGTCCATGGGATTTTTCCTAAGCTAACTATGCAAGTTTCCAAATATTACTTAACGAGCTAACGATCGTTATCTATGGAGTGACCGACACTTTCCTAGGAATTTCGTATTCCTAACAATCTCCCCCTAAGGGAGGTCACTCTAATTTATAAAAACTTAAGCTCTACATTCTATGAATGTCTTCAATCTTTAGCTCGTAGTCTTGTTATCATGTTCTTTATCTTGTGAATCTTGATGTAGTATTCTTTAGACTTTTAGGCTTTAGCTTGTATCTTGTTCTTGACTTGTATGTGATCTTTTGAGCTTCTTAAGATCATCAACCAAGCATAATCTCTATTCGCCATCTTGTAATCTTTTCTTTCTTGTGATCTTGTGACTTCTGGACCGACATGCTCATACTGTTCTTGATGTTTAAAAGTGGGTGTAACCATCTTTCTTGATATTCTTTATCTTTAACACTTCGTCACTTCGAGAAAGACGTTCGGTATCATTGTGACAGAAATTTTAGAAATTATTTGACTTTAATACTTCGTCACTTTAAGAAAGACGTACGGTATCAGAGTAGCGGAAGTCTTGAAACATGTACTTGAGCTTTCATGATGTCTTTATATTTGTTGGTCGGGTATGAGCATGTGGCTATGAATTTGTGAGTCAGCTGGAATCAGGTACCTCCATGACCATCTTTATGTGAATCTGTAATAAAACAGTTAGCAATAAAGTAGGGGGACGAATATGGCTTTGTCATTCTCCCGTGTTTGGTTGGAGTAACCTTCGAATCCGTAAGGATCGACCTGTGATCAGGTAGATTCAATTTAAGAAGAATCCCCTTGACAGGATTTCCAGCTTGTAGTATTGAATCATTCTAACACATGTGTATTAGATTCATCGTACTTAGCATGTTCTCATTATCGGAATGACTCAAAGCAGACTGCACGATAAGAGTGAATCAGTAAGTTACTGTCTCACCGATTGAATAGGAAAAATCAATTTGAAAATCAATCAACGTGCCACTTGCTAAAGTGGTTTTGTGACACATCGAGAGTGTTAATCATTTCAAAAAATCATCATCTACCGTTAATTCATAACATGGTAAGTTTGATTCTTATAGAATCGCACCATCGTTACTTTCCAGTTGTGTCAAGTTTGATTCGCTTAGAATCTCACAAGTCACCTACCGAGAGTTTGATTAATGATGGCTCAAATAGGATTTCCATCGTCATTGTGAATACTTAAGTATCACTATTATGTTCAAGAAAAATTACACGGATAATATGTAGGACTCTTGAGATATTACTAGTTTTCACAGTGTGTGAGAAACCAGTTTATAATAGATAAGTGTCCTAGAGAGGTCTATGGATGATCTCTTGGCTCTAGACTCAATAGTGCACTTTTAGTTTTAGTGATCAGAGGCTAAAGCTGACTGCCACCTTTTCAATATCAACTAACTCGGAGTGAGAAAGTCAATAGAAATACGTGTAATCTCCATGGAAAATGAAACAAGAGTCTGTTGAGAGACCTTGAGTGGCTAGGGAGGATTGTGCATAGCGTCACTAGGTCCATGATTGTCTTCAATGTTAGATAACATCTTAGTGTTTCCGACAGCATATGTATTGACCCAGTTTCTACCTAAGTGTATGGAGGGCTTCTTTCTTTTCATCCTTTATCCTTACAATTCTTTTTCATTCTTCAACCCCTTCAGTGCTTACCGAGACTTCATGACTAATACCTTGTTGGGTTTGTTCCAGTACTAGCTCCATCTCAGTCGGCACTATTCCCGTATTTTCACTTTAACTCATTTTGTGATACCTAAGGACTTCTACACTATCTAGTGGAATATCCCTGGGTAGATCCCTCTGGTTCTGGCTAGATCATGGGAACGAATACCTAAACTTAACCACCTTATCACTCCAATACAGTAAATTAAATGGTCGGACTTTGGTATTTCCACAGTTCAGCCAATCACGTAACCACTTGCTCCCCCGTCATATGTGCATTGATTAATCAAAAGAGTTTAGCTCATATATGGGTTAGAGCACACTTGAGATCTTGAAAATCACATCTTTAGCCATATATTTTAATCACATTTTCTCCCATTATCAGAAATATTAAACCTCTTGATATTTTGGATATCAATTGATTCAAATATAACTGCTTTCGAGAAAAAAATGTTCAATTATTAACAAGCCGTATTATGAACATTTGTAATGCTCCCCCTCAAATTATGAGGGTATAATATGATGTTTGAGTATGTTACTTTGAAAATTTTGAATTTACTAAGAACTTCTTGAAAATTCATACGTAAACATTATATATGCCTAATTTTTAAGTCTACACTACACATTTATATATTCACAAGATTATTATGTACGAGGTTTGACCTGAATGATGAGAACATCACATGATAGAATCATATGGTTCTTTGTAGCATCCGTAGGTCTCCTTCGTACAATCTCCCACCAACGAACTTTTCTAAGCTCCTCATTAACCTTCTTTCTTTCAAGAAGTTGTGAATCTGATCTTTCTGTGTCCAATCATTCTTCGGCATTGCTTTAACTTTCTTTCCAAGTTACGAAAGTCTTTGCTTCAAACTTCGAGTATGAAACAGATTCAGATACATATGTAACTTGCGCTTGTATGGTTGGTGATGTCGGTGTTGATGTAGTCTTAGCTTCCCCTTAAACCAGCAATCTTTTCTTGAGTAGATTCAGAACTTTCTTGCAATCCGTATCAAGCAGTTTTGATGTATAAAGCCCAGATATCCGAAGTACACAATTAACCTTTCCAAGAATATGATACCACAACACCAAAGTCAATTAAGTCCTGTATGTTTGTATTTCTCCTTACACGATAGTGATGATATAAATTGAAACACCAAAGTCAACTAAGTTCCGGATGTCACAATAATTCCCTCTTAAGTAGTCAAAATGAAAACACATAAGTCCACTAAGTCCCAAATGTACACATTTCTTCCGGCCGGATACTGACTAACTAAGGAATCATCATACTTATCATATCTATATGTACTTCTTTGATCAAATATTTCTACTCCTTTTAAAAATAAGCTTAGTGATTAACTGATTGGGTAAAACATTAATTGAATCAGAAAGAACTCTTCTGACATTTTAAATAATTATTCTCCCAACACTTCCCCCTAGGAACTCAAATGATACATACTAAATGATGATGAGATGTCTCTTTCCCCATGCGGTTGAAATAGTGCACCCGAAAGAAACAAAAAAGGCCTAAAATCAAAAGAAGCTAACCATGAAGACAAGCTTAAAATAAGGCCATGGACTCTATCATGTATACATCTACTCCTTCCCCCTTGCTGGTTTCGACACCTTAGAATCAGCACGTGTTTGAAGAATAAATAAGCTTAGATCTATCTCGTGAGAATTAACTTCAAGGCTTTTGAAACTATAAAAGTATTTCCAAACATTCCTAAGTCTTTTACAACTATGAGGTGTTGGTAATATTGATCGAATGTAGTATAAAGCCTATACTCACTAAGTCTTTTATTGCGAATAAGTCCCTAAAGTTTGAAAAAATAACATCTAAAGCACTTGTAGTTAACATAAATTAACTCCCCTTGAAATTATGATCTGTCATTATCAAAAACTTTATCCGTTTATTCCGTGACTTATTTTAAAAGACCGTTTTAAAAGATTATTTGTTGAGACGCTTTCTCCCCCTCAAGTAATAACCCGTTTTCTATTTAAAGAGCATGTTGTCATTGTGTGAGTTGTCGAATTGTCTTTGAAAATATTTTTGTTATTACTAAAAACACTGATTCATTGTTAAGCCAACTTTTTACCAATAAAAATAAGATTTCTCTTATTTTAACACATAAGCGCACTGACATGTACACTTATGGTAATATAGGAAGCACAGGTTGTGATGCAAAGTAATCACAAGCCTTTGCATGGTCATAAAGTAGACCATGCCCGAGAATAAATTCTCGTTGAGAGGTCAAGTTTTCTTTTTGAAATACTTGCCTTTAAGATGATGACCGAGTTGCAATCTGAAATAATAGCAAGCTATTTTTGGCATGTTTTGGAATTTTTTAAACATCTGCTCGAACATCATTTACAGCCTCGTATCATTATTAAATGATATTTCTAAGACCGTAAATGTTATCGATTTTCAGAAGACATGCCATTATTACCTCTTTTTTATATTTTTTCTTATTTTTTAAATTTTTCTTTGGTTTTAAGGATTTTATATTTTGTATTTTGTTTTTATAAAAGTTTTCTGAAAATGAAAAATCTTTTTGGTTTTTTTGGTTTTGAATATGTACATATGATACACAGGATATCAGAATAGGTAGCACCACTATTCTTCAGCTTCATCTGCCAACTGTGTCAGTGTCTCAAGCGTAAACCTTCGCATTCCCAGCTTGTTGATAAGAAATTCAATTCTTTCTCTACATAGGGCTTTAGTGAAGATATCCGCTAGCTGATACTACGTGTTGATAAAGTAAAGCTCTACTACTCCATTCTCTACTTTCTCTTTAATGAAGTGGAATCTAATGTCAATATGCCTCGATTAAGAATGTTGAACATTGTTGCAGCATAAGGCAATAGCGCTTTTGTTATCACAGTACATTAGAATTTTATTAAATCCAAGACCATAGTCGGTAAGCTGTGATCTCATCTAAAGGACTTGAGCACAACAGCCAGACAAGGCTATATATTCAGCTTCCGTACTGGATATTGCAGCGCTTTTCTGCCTTTTTGATGACCAGCTAACAAGTATGTTTCCCAATAATTGCATACTTCCAGATGCACTTCGTCTAGTATCTTGGCAACCCGCGTGATCAGCGTCTGCATAAGCTGTTAGAGCAATAGAAGAATCCTTTGGATACCAGAGTCCCCTATTAACGGTTCTTCTTAGGTATTTAAAGATTCGTTTTACATCATGTAAGTGCTTTTAGGTAGGCTTTGCCTGATACCGGGCACATATGCATACAGCAAATGTAAGGTCTGGTCTACTGGTTGTGAGATACATAAGGGTGCCAACCATTCCACGATAGTGTGTAGGGTCAACGGCTTTCCCTTGATTATCTTCGTCCAGTTTGGATTTCTCCACCATGGGAGTATCTACGGGGTCACTAGATTCCATACCATATTTTTTCAAAGATTCTAGAGCATATTTAGACTCGTTTAAAAATATGCCTCTGGGACTTTGTGAAATCTGTAGTCCAAGAAAAAATAATATTTTGCCCATCATCAACATCTTAAACTTTGAACACTTTATTTTTAAAAATTGGTCACATAGTTCATGTGTAGTAGACGCAAAGATTATATCATCAACATAGATTTGTATCAGGAGAATATCTTTGCCTTGTCTTCTGATGAACAATGTGGGATCCACGGTTCCTTTAGAGAATTCCTGAGAGAGTAGAAACTTTGATAATAGATCGTACCACGCGCGAGGAGCTTGTTTCAACCCATATAGAGCCTTGTTAAGCTTGTACACATGATTCGGATTGTCTTGATCCACAAACCCGTCCGGTTGACTGACATAAACTTCTTCGCGCAGAATGCCGTTCAAGAATGCCGTCTTAACATCCATTTGTTAGACGATCATATTCATGTGATCAGCATATACGAGGAAAATTCAAATAGCATCAAGTCTAGCCACTGGAGCAAAAGATTCCTTAAAATCAATTCCCTCTTCTTAACGGTAACCACGAGCAACCAATCGAGCCTTGTTTTTTAGAATTCCTCCTAATTCATCAAGTTTCACCTTGTAGATTCATTTTAAAGTAATGACCATCACTTTATCTGGATGAGGAACGAGTTCCCAGACATCAAGACGTTCAAATTCATTAAGCTCCTTTTGCATTGCTTCAATCCAACATGCTTGAGTTAATGCGTCTTTATAGTTCTTTGGTTCAACTGATGTGAGAAAGGCATCATGGTAACATAATAAGGCTTGTTCATGGAGTTGGAATCTTGTGGAAACAGGTCTTTCGAGTTCACCAATGATGTTGTCTAAAGGATGACCATTGGTCCATTTGGTAACGTGTTCTGAGTTAGGAGCAACAAATTGCCCAATGGTGGGAATAACGTCCGAAGAAGAAGACGCTTCAAAAACATTTTCTAGAATTAGAATGCCAAAAAACGGATCGTTATTCATGTGTGCAACATCTAAGTCGTGATTCTCTTCTTCAACATCGTTAGAACTGACAAGAGATTGAGTTTCAAGTGTTGTTTGTGAGTTACTAGATGATGGTGCATCTTGGTCAACAGTTGTTGAGGAAGGTAAACTGATTGATGCAGTGGGTTTTGGAGCTTCTACTTCAGCAATTGAAGCAATGACTTTAGGGGTTGGGTGATCAACACTAGGTGGAGGATTGAGTAATTCATCAAACAGTGGTTGAAACAAAATATCCCAATCAGTTCTTGAAGGTGGTAGAAACAATGTTGAAAGAGGAGGGTTTGGCACGAGTCCTGAACTGATTGTTGCAGGAGTTATTTTATGAAGTGTGGGTCCTGAACTGCTGTGTTCTGAAGCCATCGCAGTCAGCTCATCAAAATCTACATGAATTGTTTCAATGATTCGTCTGGTACATCGGTTGTAAATTCGAAATGCTTTCTTTATAGGTGCATAGCCAATGAAAATACCAATATCATCTTTCGGTTGTAACTTACCCAAGTTCTCACTATCATTAGTCAGATAGCAGAGTGCACCAAAAATGTGGAAAAATGAAAAGTCAGGAAGTTTGTCATGTAAAAGCTCATATGGTGTTTTGCCGTGACGAAGACATATGATGGAACAATTTTAGGTATAACACGCGGTAGCAACTGCTTCTGCCCATAAGAATAACAGAGCTTTTGCATAAATCAACATTGTGCAGGTAGCTTCAATTAGCATATGATTACGTCTTTCAACGACACCATTTTTCTGTGGAGAGCGAGCAACAGATGTTTCATGAGAGATACCAACATTCTCATAATATTCACGCAAAGTTTGATTAACAAATTCAGTTCTATTATCTGTTCTGATTCATCGGACATGTACTTTAAGCCGCACTTTGATCATCTTAAGAAACTTGATTATGAAATTTGGAGCTTCATCTTTTGACCTTAAGCATTTTACCCATGTAAATCGAGAGTAATCATCGACAATGACGAGGATGTACTTCTTTCCATTAACACTTGCGACACGCATTAGACCACAAAGATCCATGTGCAATAGATAGAGTTTTTCTTGGTTGGTGTCTTCAGATTTGGGTTTATGGGGTTTCTTCTTACTTTTACCCATTGCACACGCAGAACACAGATGGTCCTTTTTAAATTTTAGCTTAAAGAGACCTCGAACTAGACCGTGTCTAGCTAAATGGTTGATTGCACCAAAGTTCAGATAAGACAGACGCGATACCATAGCCATGACTTAGTCTTTGAGGCCTTTGACAAGAGACATATAGGAGAGGACGCCATCATATCTCCAAGAGACAGAGTATACAAATTGTTGCCTCGAGATCCAGTCAATAGATCAACACCTTCTAGATTACGAATGAAGCAGGTGTGTTGACGAAAAGTAACTTCAGGGTTTGAATCACAGAATTCCCCGACGGAGAATAAGTTATGTCCAAGTCCTTCCACGTAGTAAACCTTTGAAATCGTAATATTCCCAATCTGATAATCATCATAACCCAATATCTTTGCCATGTGATCATTTCCAAATTTGACTGTACCCAAGAATTTATTGATGAAATTGGTGAGCTGAGAGCGATCTCCGGTCATATGCTTGGAGGAGCCGGAGTCCAAATACCAGAGAACAATTTGGACGACGTGCATTCACCAAGAGAGGAAAATGGAACATCGGAAACTATGGATCCCTAAGATTTACTGTGTTCCTTTTTGTTAGCATATATAGATTTAATAATCTGAGGTTTGCTAACGAGAGTATTAGTTTTAGATTTCCTAGGGGCACTTCAGGCTTAGGTGTATCACTTTCTAGAGTAGTTGGTTTCCGAAGGGGCACTTCAGCAGTTGTGGTTATCCTAGTTAAAGGGCACACATTTCCTACTATAGTGAAGGTCCGACCAGTAGGTCTCCAAGTGTATCCAATATTTGTGAACAACTTTCATGTTGGTTTCCAAACTTTTCTCTTTGAACTTTTCTTAACAGATTTAGATTTAACACAAGAATTCACATCATTGATAAAATCAAGAATACACAAATCATGATTATCAAAAAGCATGCAACCATCACACTTAACACATTGAAGTTCAGAATTCGCATTAAGCTTGGAATGATGCACGTTTGCAGTTCCTTTAGGTTCAACAAAACAATTCTTATTTTTGAAACTAGATTTAATTGTCCTAGGGTGGGCTTCTACTTTACTCTTCTGAGTACTACTTGGTGTTTGCTGAATCTTATCTTTCTTTGTATTGCCTGAGGGCTATGATCTGCTAGCACTAGTAGACAGTTTTACTCCTGTAGAAGACAACATAGGTTTGTTAAAAACTAGGTTTGATAAAGAAGTTGTTTTTGTGTTTGTGTTTCCTGAGGATGTGACAGGCTCAGTGAATCTAACTCTTTTGTCCTTGTTCTTTGGGTTCACAGCCACTAATTTATCACATAAATTGTTGATGCTAGGGCAGGTTTGTCTGATTATTATAAGCAACCCCTGAATTCGTTTTGTAAACTTACAAGCAGAGTCTAAGGAATTATTTAGAGGATTTTGAGATTTTCCTTGTTCAACTACTTCTCTAAGAATCGCAACTTATTCCTGAGTGTGCCTAAGGTAGTAAGAGTGAGTTAACCTATTGTTCAACAATTTAGGGGCTATTGGTTCCACAACGACTTTAAGCAATTCTGGATTAATGGTGTTTTTGGTGACCACATTATCAGCTAAATCTTTTCCTTTAAGCTTCCTTAATTCATTCTTGAGAGTTGTAATGACCAAAACTTGTTCCTGAATACTTGCATTTAAATCATAGATTTACATAGACTTTTGATTGACTTGATTAACTAAAGCATCACATTGTTCTTTTGATCGAACACGTGTTAGTTTGATCAAGTCATAAAGTTGCTTATAGGTCTGTTTCAAATGCTTATTCTCAGCAATAAGCTTTAACACCCTATGATCCAGTTCAATATTTATCATTTCAATCTCTTCTATGTCCTTTTTGATCTTATCCTCATTTATATTTCCACTTAGAGATTTAATTCTCTCTTTCAACTTTTTATGACCGTGTCTTTCTCTTAAGACTGAGCTTTCAATTCATTTAATTTAAAATATTGATCAAAACTTGGAGCACTTTGATTTGAAACAGAATTGTCTCTTTGAAAAATTTTCAAATTAAGTTGAGTATCAACTTCTATAGAGATGCAATATTTTTCAAGAGTGGTATAACTTATATACAGTTTATCGTAAATCTCTTTTTCAACAAAATCTTTTTTGTTGAGAAGCTCAGTCTCAAGTTTGAGATACTTTTCATACTCATGCACATTCGCATAAGCATTATCCACAGAAGAATTCACAATTATGTTCACTATATCTTTGCTAATGACTTGTTCCAAGAGTCGTTTGTTTTCATTTAAAACTTGATTCATTTTAACTTTAAACGTTTTTTATTCTAAATGATGTTGTTCCACAACCTGTTCTATTTGATGAAAGACATTTTAGACTTTAGAAAGTTCATCAATTAAATATTTATCGAATGTATTAAATAAGCCCTTCAGTGCTTTAACAAATGGAATTATTTCATCCCTAAAACAAGCTTTTGTATGTTCAAATCCCCACGAGCCCTCAATGATGGTTGTGGTTGTGATTCTCTCTTTGACAACCACGTCAAAACCAACAAGATGGTGTTTAAGTTTCTTAAAACTCGTATTTACCACGTCAAAACCCGTTGAAGTTCTTTTGGAACTTCAACTTTGGTGGGTCTACAAGAAGCACTAGGATCTGAAGAATTCATAGAATTCTAAGACCAAAAGGCTTGTTCAGTAGATAATTCAGTTTGTGGAACAAATCATTTTTCAAAATCTTAAGAAAGTTGGTTAAGAGCAGCATAATCAACTGGTGTAGTATTAACTTTCTTTTCTAACATCATTGGATCATGTTGTTTTAAAATCATTTTTAAACGACTCTCTTCAGTAAGCATTAGGGTCTCTTCGAAGTCAGGAATCACAATAGCACTAGTGTTCTTAATGACATTACTATCATAAAGCTTGGATTCCAACTGTTGAGCTTTCTTTAGATAGAAAGGATTTTGAAAACCTAGAGCTTGTTTAGTGGTATGTTCATAGAAAAACTGAGGTTTTGTCAACATATGAACAGTTTGTGCAGATTGATCTCTATTAAAAACAATATTATCCAGATGTTTGATCTTCTTTTCTAAAGCAATCTCTCTATTAATGTTTCTAGATTCTTCTTTCTTAAAATTATTTTTGAGAAGAGTATCTGTTTGCATTAAAGATTCCTTTTCTTTTACATGTTCTGAAAGAGTTTGTTTAAGACGATCAATCTTTACAAACTGTTCACATGAATCTGAACCATTATCTTTACTTTTTAAATCAACATTTTGTCCTTCTTTCAAAACTTTAACTTGTTCTTTATATCTTTCAAGCTCAACAGTTAAAGTATCATTGACACTTTTATTATCCAGATTAATCTTAGTGCAATTAGTTACTTGGGTTTTCAGTTCTTTAATCACAGATAATATCAGTGCATCTTGTTGTGTAGATGAGTTAGAATTCTGAACTACTGCCTATTGTGATTCTTTCACATACTAAGAATAAGGAATGATATTGCTATCACTAGTTATTTTAGTCTCTGAATTATTCACAACACTCGACTATTCAGAAGACGACATCGCCTGCACAACTTGATTCATCAAGTTGTTATCTACATTATCAGGATTGTGTACCTCAGTGAGAGCATCTAAACCATAGTGAGATAAATTCACCATGAGAGCAACTTTGGCAGTGTTGAGTTCATCACAATCAGAGTCATATTCATCCAAATCATCGGCTTGATAAGCAGCATTGTGAGTAATGATAGTCTGTGTGGCTTGACCTTCTGTTGTTCCTAGATCTGCCAAAAATGTTAGTTCCTTCTTATGTAGAATTTGACCATTTGCTTGAGCTTGTACCAGCAACACTTTATTCTTAAACCAAGAATCATCCCATTTCCTCTTAGGTTTGATACATTGTTTGGACATGTGTCCCTCCCCTTTACAGTTGTAACAAATAACAGTCCTTTGTTTCCCATAATTTCTTCCACTTGCTCCTAGAGTGTAGGTCCTACTAGTACCCGTAGCAAAAGAAATTTGCCTCCCCTGTACAGGTTGTAAAGTCACTCTTCCATCATTAATGGTAGCTTGTTGCCTATGGTTTAACGAATTCATCAGCTGGTTATTGGTAGTAGGATAGCGAGATGTAACGACAGCTGAAAGGAATGACATCGTATGGTTGAAAGCATTAATAGGATCATCACCTTGCTTGAACACTGGAACAATTAGACCTAAGTCTAGTTGGGGAAATTCAGGTTGTTGTTGTTGTTGGTTAACTGTGGGAGCATATTCAATTTGAGGGATGGATGAAGGTGGAGAATAAATGTTGTAGTTAATTGATGATTGATAATCATTGGATGGATAAGTGATTGAAAGAGGTGTTGATGATTGATTGTTTAAGTATTGTTGAGACTGATAAGGTGATCCATACTGTGGAGACTAATATAGTGAAACTTGTGGTTGAAATTGAGAGTTTTGGTATGAGTTCTGATGAGTTTGATAAAGGGACTGAGTCATCTGATGGGTTGCAACCAAAGCAAGCAGATCGGAGTTGCGTTCATGCTTTAAACGAACTTCATTTGCATGAAATTCGTGTTGTTCCAAGTAAGCATGAAGCTGATCAATATTAGTTGTATGCAAATCTCGAACCAATTTGACGTCGGTCACAAATTTGCTCCACTCAGGAGGAAGAATATTCAAAAACTTGGTGTTCACTTGAAATTGTTTCAGTTCACATTGTAGATGTTCATGTCATTGAGTTGCAGTGAAAATCTCAAATAGAAATCATGTAGTGTTTCCCCCTTCTTATAAGCAAACTTATCGAATTCATCATAAAGCTTACACTCTCTTTCTTGTTTCGTCAATGAAGTTCCTTGCATGAGAAGTTGAATTCTTTTCCAAAGTTCCTTGGTAATTCGATGATTGCTAACAAGTGCATAGACCTCAGGTGGTAATCCTTGGAGAATGATATTTGTCGCTTTGATATCACAATCAGCTTGAATGCTTCTGTAGCAGATAATTCAGAATATTTCTTTGGTCTAGTCACTCCATTCTCCTCAATCGTAGGCCAGATGAGTGGACCATTTTTAACGGATTCAATAATCATTCTTCCATGTTGTCTATTCATCATATATAGCACTATTCGGATTTTCTAAGAATCGTACATATCTTTTTCCAACACAGGTGGACGATTGTCAGCACCCGAAAGGATCGCTTTGTTAGCAAGAGTCGTTATTGAGAAATTTGTATGTTAAAAGATTACTTGTTTGATCGAACGGTGATAGAAAGAAATTATGTTTAATTAAGTTTTCTTTTTAGTGTTTTAATTCTTGAAACTACACGGGATTTTACAATTCTTGACAAAACCGGGAAAACGCAACAATGTTTCACAGGATTTTACAAGTCAAAGAAATAAACCGTATAATTTTTGAAACTTGAGTAAATCGGTTCCAACTAACTAATTAGTTGTTCGTTTGATACTAACTTCAGTTGTTCGGTTCCAACTAAAATTTAGTTGTTCGGTTGATACTAAGCTTTAGTTGTTCGGTTCCAACTAAAATTTAGTTGTTCGGTTGATACTAAGACTTAATTGTTCAGTTGATACTAGAATCCAATTGCTCGATTGACACTAAAGTTCAGTAGTTCGGTTAACACTAGAATCCAGTTGTTCGGTTGACACTAAAAGTCAGTTGTTCGGTTGACACTAGAATCCAGTTGTTCGGTTGACACTAAAAGTCAGTTGTTCGGTTGACACTAAAATCCAGTTGTTCGGTTGACACTAAAAGTCAGTTGTTCGGTTGACACTAGAATCCAGTTGTTCGGTTGACACTAAAAGTCAGTTGTTCGGTTGACACTAAAATTCAGTTGTTCGGTTGACACTAGAATCCAGTTGTTCGGTTGACACTATTTCGAAACCCAAAATTTTTAAAACACAAAAAGACACATTTTTGATGATTATTTTCCAAAAAATCTTGTACAACTAGTGTTACTAACCCTATATAAACAATAAAAATGGAAACTTTAAGGTTTTTAAGCTGAAAAATTTTAAATCAAGATTTTGTTCTTTGTAAAGGTTTTCGAACACGAAAGATGAACACAACTAATGTTTTTCTTGATTCTAAGCTTGTACACCAATATCCAAGGATACTAGATCAAATTTACCTATGTAAATGATCCTTTAGTGTACACAATAGCTTCGAACACAAAGAAAAAAAAAGAAAAAGGACGATTTTTGCAAGAAAACACACGAACCAAAAGATAAACACAAAAACTAAACATACCACTCCATGACTCTTGATACCAATTGAAGAATAATCAAATAACATACATGAAAAGAGAAAGAGAGATTGTTTTTATGAGAGAGATGGTTGGATGAACACTTAGAGATAGAAAGTAAACATAAAAATGAAATGCATAAATGTGTGAAAAATGAACAACAATCACCTTTCCAAAGCATGAAGAGGTGTATAAATACTTACAATGGCCGGCTATGGATGGGCCTTCATGGGCTTTGTCCATGGGCTTTTTCCTAAGCTAACTATGTAAGTTTTCAAATATTACTTAACGAGCTAACGATCGTTATCTATGGAGTGACCGACACTTTTCTAGGAATTTCGTATTCCTAACACTTATCCATTTTGATCCGTACTAATCTCAATCGTCTTGTTCAGATAAAATGTTAAGATAACAAATCAAATTCGACCCGTACAAAAATTTCGACCCGTACAAAAATTTACTATCTCAGCCCGGTTCCATTGACCCATAACCAACATGCCTGACCCGGCCAACTTTCCACTTCTACTCATTAGGTAGTCGAATACTCAGCTCGAATCCTCAATATCTCACATGCAGAGCCAGACGTGCATAGACATACTCAAGGAGGTTTTAAATGGGAATCTTAGAAGCCAAACAGGAACACCACAACGCCATAGTAGAAAATATAAACATAGTATAAAAAAAAACATGTTATCTCGATCTATCTCACACATCACTAATGAAGTGCGACAGTTTATTTGCCTTGTCAGATCTAGATCTACTGTATATACCAACACGTATGTAACATTTTGTAATCTTAAGTGATCAAACAATAGTTATAATCAACAACAACCGTTTCTCACAATAGTTTACACTTTACACAAATTTCATATTACAAGAGAAAGTTTTAACATAGCAAATATTAATAAGGGTAATCGTGTTTCTCAGGTCCTTTTCTTTTTGTTGGCATTAGCACTTGATTGCCTATAATCTTTTTCCTTACCAAACATTCCATGACCATATGTCGAAGATATAAGCTCGTGAAGCAATGGAAACTGTAATGTCAAGCAATTGGTAGGCATGCTAATGCACCTATTGGAATCAGAATCCATTGCTTTTCCTGTCCAAACATGATGTATAATGTTGCACCAAAGGCAATCATCATGGATGTCATCGACAAAAACAGCATCACAAGACCAAATATTAATCTCTTTGGCAACTTGTAAAGGAAGTCCTCAATGGATAGAAACAACAACAAAGAAGTAGTGGATGTAAACAACGAGATTGCGTCTGAGATTGCAAATATGATTAAGCTTGCTTTTGTTTCATAAATTGGTTTCCCAGTGGCACTATTGTTTCCGCCTGGTATAGTAATTGCAGCCGCAAAAACTATTGTAATGATGAGTACCGCCGTGATCGTGTATGAATCGGCTGTCTTTTTCATCCACATTTCCCCCTCCTTTCTCAGCTTCTCATGCTCTCTTCTAAATACCATCATTGGTGTCTCTTTATTTTCGTTCAGTGCTTGTGTATGTGCTAGTGGCACCGTTTTTTTCACTTCCTGTAGTTCAAATCATATTCAACCAAGTAAATAAAACCAAATATTGGATCTACTGATAACGATATGCCAAATTTTAAGATCTATGTTTTTAAGAGGATTACCAACACATTTGGCTATCTGTGTTGCCCATTTTTCCCATAATGAGTTCTTTCGGTGTCATAAGATCTATGTTTTTAAAACATATTAGTTTGGTGGAAGCTTTTGCTTACCATGCAGCAGTGTTCTCTCCCATAATTTGACACAAATCCTCGAGATGACTACACAAAACATCAGATATGATTTGTCAATTAAATAAAATGTCGTTAAAGAGAAGTACATACATAATATTATTCCAAGGTATGTCGATGCATATAAGTTGAAATGTTTCTTAACTGTAATCAAACCACTCGTAGTATGCATGGTTACTTTTTATTATAGTTTTGCAGTCACATAGACTCATAGTTCATATATAGCATACCGTCATAGAGGCACCCCCTCGTGTGCTTGGTAACAAACTCATCCTTCTTTGGTGTCTCTTGGTTCTTTTCGTCTGCCATATCAGTACTACCAAAGCTGGTATTCTCGGTTGGTACATCTTGAATACAAATATAAGCATTAATTAGAATCACTCGTAATATGCATGGTTGAGTTTATTAGAGTTTTGGAAACATATACTTCATATATAGCATACCATCGTTGAGGCACCTCCTCTTGGGTGTCTCTTGGTTCTCCAAGTCTACCGTATGAGTACCACCCAAGCTGTTATTCTCGATGTCTGCCGTACTATCGGCACTACCCAAGCTGTTATTCTTGATGTCTGCCGTATCAGTACTACCCAATTTGTTATTCTCGATCGGTACATCTTCAATACAAATGGTGTAAGCATTAATTATTTATCTAGAAATAGATAAAACATCGAACAAACCTAGTCAGCAATTGATTTTGAGTTATAAAAGTTGGATTAAAATGTATATATTTGAGATAATTATTGGGGGTTCAATCGATAAATTATGATTAGAAAGACATACGGCGGTAAACAAATCTTTGGTACAAGTTGTAATGTGTTCCACTATAAAATAAGTCTGGCTTCTTGATGATCCTCTCTAGTGGGGTAATGTGATAAAAAGCTTGTGTTGCCATGCCCGGGTAGTCGTTGATCAACTCATATGCTACATCTGTAATCAAAAAGCCCCGTAAGATGATATTTAAAATGTTGGGCCGAAACCCAAACCGGGTAATCACAACCCGCTGGACAACCCGCTAGACAAACCGCAGGACCAAAATGGCGGTTACAAA